>CAKALU010033100.1:64743-119193 GCA_916700995.1 Hozukius guyotensis | reverse complement strand
TCTCTAATCCGCGCTGCTCGGCCCTGCGCTGAACTCTCCGAGTTCCTCTTCAAGACCATTTCCTGCCCAAACGGCTGAGAATCTTGGTGAAACTCAAGAGGCTCACTGTGTGACTTGGTCCTGCAGGTTTGCTCTGTACACATACATGTAACCAGGCGCAACCTCAGCAGTGACTCAGAGATGCTCTTTGTTCCTTCATATGAGTATTGCAACCATATCTTTTTTTCATTTTTTGTACTTTCTGTTAAAAAAGAAACCTTTTTGAGGATACCCTTTCTTTATGCAGGGTTCTAGGTAGCAGCCTGGTCTTTAGTAAGTTGTGAAAAGGAATGTTTTATATTTGCTGTAGTTGTAATTGGTAGGCTCACTGCAACATAACACTTAACAAAGCTGACATGTCAAGGTAACTTTGGGGGGAAAAAAAAGGTCCTTCATCTCTGTTCATCAAACAAACAGCCTCTTTCACCATGACCGCCACAGCTGTGTGTCCTCGTTTCACCTCAGACAATGCTTTTGTTCTGCTTTGTATCATCAATCACTCTGTAATTTGAATGCTATGTTTTTGGAGTGTTACAATACCTACCAGCATATTTTAAGGTCCCACATTGTAAAAAGTGAGATTTTCATGTCTTTTATATTATAAAGCAGATTTAAGTGATATATAAATACTGTGAAATATTCAAAACACTCAATCCATGGAGAAATACACACGGCCTGTATTCAGAAACTGTGCATTTGAAACAAGCCGATTTCTGTCCATTTGTGATGTCACAAATCTACAATATTTAGACCATTTCACAGTTTTAAACATAAATATACTAAATGTGTCCCAGTTTATTTCCTGTTGCAGTGTATGTGAATGACATCAGCTGACAGGATGTAAACATGGATGCTAGCTGTTTCCTAGCAACGCAATTCCTTTGCCATTCCGTTGAAATGTGCTAATACGGAGTGTTTCAGACAGAGCATGAATACAGGTATATTCAGACAGACAGTATGAAAAAAAATAATGTGTTGTTTTAACATTAAAGCATGTCAACATGTTCTAGTAGAACCCAAAATTAAAACATGAACCTGAAAATGAGCATGATAGGTCCCCTTTAAAACCAGTTTATTCAATTTTGATTGATCCATTTTAAAAACTCCAATAATAATTTAAAAAAATAAATAATAAAAAAGTAGAAAAAAAGTGTTGTATTGTGTTTGTGTAACAAATATGAACATAAACATTTTTTATTAGTTTTTCTTTAGAGCATCAATGTCAACTGCCAGAAGTCCCTTTTTTTAATGTGATATCATGTATGTTTATGTCATGTAATCCCATGAGGAGCATTTCAATGGAATGACAAAAAAAAGAAAAAAAAACATTAATTTATATAAAGATAGCATAGACCTGGCTAAACACAGAACAGTATCATTTGCCATATGGCAAATAATTCTTCATCTTCCTTAACCACTTGAGGGATGAAGCTAATTTCAAAGAAAACAGTAGAAATATTGAGAAAAATAAAAACGTTTTACATTTTATTTCAGTCAATATTTACGTTTAAGATGCAACATGCTGTATGTATCAGCCATAGGTTTCATGGGATTTAGGACTTAGACTAATATGTACACCAATAGTACTTACTGCAGGGAGATTATTATTATCTGATTGCTTGTGTTTCTTGCTCTGTCTGACTTTAGCAATGTTCCCAGATCTCAGCAATTCCTATGGTCAATAGAATATCATCATAACCATTAGAAATGATGGAAAAATGATCCAATAGTAATAAAACTGAATTATTCTTGTTGTCAAGTTGTTAATGCTTTTGTTTTGAGACACACAAGAACAAATGACCTATTTCAAGTAGAAACAGCTCACTCTGTTACCATGTGTTGATATTAATTACTGGTTGATGTGCAGTGTGCAGCAGAGCATCTCTCCAGTATGATCGCTGCTTTAATGATCAGTAAGTGTACAGTGTGTGTGTGTTGGACCAGTTTTATCTCCTCGTGGAGTTTCAATGAGGTGTCAAACTGTTGGCTTTGAGTGGAAAATGCAACATTAATTTAGCCATTTCAGAGACAAAAACACAGGCAGACAGACGTGGTAGTGAGTGAAGCCATTTTCACACGACACGACTTTCAAAGTCGTCAGATCGCTGTACTGTTCACACTACACAACTTGCTGTCTTGTAATTGGGAGTCTTGAAGTTGTTGCGGTTTTCACACTACAGTACATGACTAACCAGCGACAGGGGAACACGCACTACAAGATCTTTCACTGGGATGAATCCTCGATGAGTGTGTCTGGTTTCCACAATACATTTTGTCACGAAAACTCAAGAAGTGACATGAGTTATAGTCGTGCTGGTTGATGTTGCAGTTGGCACACATGTTCACAAAATAGCCTGTTTCCACATGCCTTTACTATTTATAGCCTGTCTCCTCTTCTAGGTGCAACAACAACTTTGGTCCATGTTGCATATGCAACACATAGTAGACACAGTTACAAGCAACCCCTCCCCGAGGTTTTGCCTCAATCCGTGACTTGTGCTCTCATTTGCTGTAGCTCCACGACAGATTCCCCAACAGGTGCAGCAGATGGGGCCAGGAAAACAGGAGACTGCTGAAGCTCAGCCACAAGAGACTGCTGAAACCCAGGAGAAACGGGTGCCGGCCGGACTGCCGACAGGGGACCACGGATTGCAGACAGCCGACTCAGGAACTGACTTGACGTCAACTGGGATCCCCGACGCAGGAACTGGCTTGACGTCAGCTGGGATCCCCGACGCAGGAACTGGTTTGACGTCAGCTGGGATCCCCGACACAAGAACTGGTTTGACGTCGGTTGTGACCCAGACGCAGGAACTGGCTTGATGTCAGCTGGGACCCCTGACACAGGAACTGATGAGACGTCAACTCGGACCCCCAACTCAGGAACTGACAAGATGTCGATTGGGATCCCACCGACTCAAAAGCTGGTTCAGGGTCCGGCTGGGCATTGAACGTGCTGCTGGGCTGCTGAGACTCTGGGTTGCTGGAAAGCTTAGTCTCTGGAGGCTAGCAAACTGATGGCTAGCCCGCTGGTGACTAGCAGACAGGGGGGCTAGCAGGCTGCAGGATCAGGATCCCAAGGTTAATTGACCGGAGTGGAGGCTGGCTGCTGACTAGCAGGTGGAGAAGCAGGCTAGAACCTAGTAGATTGGGAACCAGGGGTGTTTACAAAGTCCTTAAGCCACCCAGGTAAGGAGCTCCTCAGCCATGGCTTAGTGGTTACTTTACAGCATGCCAAGTTCAGAGATGCCTCTTGGATCTCCCTACAAGAGGCTCTCTTCTTTCCCCATACAGGCATGTCATGAGGTAATGAGTCAAATCATATAATACCTCTTGGAATGAGTCTATACTGGCCAGTTCGTACTGTATCATCTTTGACCATTATATGACTTTTGACCATCGTGTTACTAACTTGTCCAGTCCTGTTTTTTTGTCCAGCTGAGAAATATTGCAAAAATCTGCTTGTTTGTGTGTCTGTGTGTGTTTCAGCTCGTCTCTCTTGTTCTCTGTTTAAATACGACTGAGGCGGTATGTTTTTTGTGAACAGCACAATTAACCCCTCAACCCTCTGGAATCATCTCCCCCAAACTATCAGAGCTGCTGAGTCTTTGGACTGTTTTAAACAGCTTCTAAAAACCCATTAGGCGTGCCTTTCTATAGATCTCATCCCTGTCATATGTTTACTCACTTACTTACTGCAACTTCAGGTGAAACCACAAGTAACCGGACTCAAACACATGACACAGAGAGAGGAGTGAGATCCAAAAAAAACACAGTCTTTACTCACCAGAAACAGGTACGGTACACATGAAGTCAGTCCAGAAACAGGTAAAGGTATCCAAAAAAATGCTAGGGCAAAGAAAGAGTCTAAAAATTCACAGAAGAAATGTCTAAATCCCACTAGGAATACTCGAGGAGACGAGGCAAGAAAGCTAAGCTCAGATGAATTGGCACAGACAAAGGAGAGCACACAGACTAAATAGTCAATGAAAGGAGGTTGATAACGAGGGACAGGTGACAGCAGGGCTAATGAGGGACAGGTGAAAACAATCAGGACGAAGGCAAACAATCACACGGGCTGGAAACACACGAGGACAGTGAGCGAAGTATCTGAAACGAGAGACAGAGGTGAGTATATCAATATAAAACAGGAAATAATAACTGAAAAGTGGGAAAAAGGAAAACATAACCTTAAAGGGGAGAGGTACATGACACAGTGTTACTTGAGTGCTGAAGTACTGTCGGGTATATAATTAAAAAAAAAAAAAACAAGAGTGTATGTGTTGCTCGGGGTCTCACTTCAGGGGCTTATTCCCCAGACGCTACATGCTTGTTTGTCGAAACTATCTCATCCAACACCTCACACTGCTCTTTCAATTTCTCTGCACTGTGCGCACTGTGTTTGTCTTTCATATGTTGCAGAAGCAAGCAGCTCACTTCAGGGAATAGCCCCTTCCCTCCCGCAGCCTACCTCCTAATTTATGGGCAGCCTGAGGGGTAACAGAGAAGCTACTTTTGAGAGATTCTTTGCATTCGATTACATGAAAATAAAAGAAATTGTTTTTTTCTTATGTTTGTCTTTTTTTTATTATAAGTAAATCAAATATTAAACTTGTAATCTTTAAAATGACTACGAGGATCCTTTAACTGGCTATGAAACAGTATCAATTTAATACTGATGCCTCTTTATGACCTATGTAAGATAAGAGACCATCAGCGAGAAGATTGACTATTTCAATTTAGTTATTCTTAATGCTCGTCATCAGTGCCACTGGGTCGGATTCTGGCGAAATCAGACGATATCATGCAGGTTCATCAGAAACTCCTTCAGCTCCTCCAGCAGGGCCTCCGGCCCACCATGGACGGACCCAGATCTGGCTTCGCTGCCGCCTTTGACCTTCAGTTGGAGCTCCGGTGGGAGTTAGAGAGCTCTACACCCGGCAGCAGCGTTTCCTCCACTGGCCACGAGCAGAGCTTCGCCTCGCTGCCCCGCTGGGAGCCAACACAGACACCATGCTGCCGGAGGCCGTATTGCTGGACCCGCTGGAGGGAAGGGATGCTCAGAAAAAAAACAGAACCAGGACTGCACGGAGCAGACTGTCAGACGCTTTTGTCCTCAGGGACCGCCAAAATCAACACAAAATGAAAGTTTCTCGTAGGAATATTCAACGCATTCTCATCCCAACTCGTCATATACTGATGCTTTGTCAGACCCCTTGGCGTCACTCTTCTGACTGTGCTTAATGTTGTGAAGTAAACAAAAACACTTGCTTAGGTTTAGGCAGTAAAACCACTTCGGTTTAGGAAAAACCTACTTGGTCGGGCTTAAAGCTGCTACGTTTTTACAGTGAAAATGAAACTGAACGTTGTGAACACGAGACACGAATGAACAGCTGGTTGCAACGTGACGCACGGGACACAAACAGCTGGATGAAAGCCTTGTTTTTTTTAAACCCATCTACCTCCCCTCCCGCCTGCCCGTTGTGTGTGTTTTCGCTCTTAAAAAGCTACGTCACCACACTCCCGGCGCACTTTCCCATGGCGTTTAATATTGACTTGGATGGGTTTACACTGTAGTTAATGGAATGCCCGGTGCGTCTCATATCTAATGACGATGGCTGTGACAAATCGTCAGTATTTGACGCCTTGGGAATGAGCACAGGCTGAAATATTAAGCTTTCATTCCTGGTTGATTTGGTGACACACATGGTAACTGCATGGTGCAAACAAGTGTGGTTTAACACAATGGCGAACACTCATCGAGGAGCTGGTGTAACAGTCACAGCCACACAAACTATTTTCCCTCACTGCTGCACACGACGTGAGAAGTTTTCCACTCAAATAGCAGGGCACAGTAAAACAATTTGCTGAGGTGTACACCCTGGTCCACTGTCCATTTAAAACTGGTCTGCTGCCAAAAACTGCCCAAAATGACTGTTGTCTTGTTTCAGCCCCGTCTCCTAAAAATGATGCTCCCATACAACGAAACTGCATTGTGAATTAGGTTTTGAGGGAAAAGTATTTTGTCACGGATTACGTTTTTACAAATAAGTTGCTAATGATAGTCTGCAGACGTCCACGTAGGGAGGAGGTTGTGGTGGTGGATCGTTTAAAAAAAACACAGGACTTTCGCCCAGGAGACCGCTGTTCATGTCCCGTGTGAAAACTAAAAGTCAGCCTTCACTTATTTTAATTTATGTCCGTAGCTTAATAACGTAACAAATAGAGTTTTAAACCAAACTGATGTTTTGTTTACTAAACCTAACCAAGTACTTTTGTTGCATTTTTTTTGTATGGCTTTCAATGGAGTAAAATATTTAATCACGATTAATCACACATTTTTTATCTGTTCAAAATATGCCTTAAAGGAAGATTTGTCAAGTATTTAATACTCTTATCAAGATGGGAGTGGGCAAATATGCCGCTTTATGCAAATGTATGTATATATATTATTGGAAATCAATTAACACCACAAAACAATGACAAATATTGTCCAGAAACCCTCACAGGTACTGCATTTAGCGTAAAAAAGATGCTCAAATCACAACATTGCAAACTGCAGCCAAACAGGCAACAACAGCTGTCAGTGTGTCAGTGTGCTGACTTGACTATGACTTGCCCCAAACTGCATGTGATTATCATAAAGTGGACATGTCTGTGAAGGGGAGACTCGTGGGTACCCATAGAACCCAATTTCATTCACATATCTTGAGGTCAAAGGTGAAGGGACCCCTTTTAAAATGGCCAAGCCAGTTTTTCCTCGCCAAAATTTAGCGTAAATTTGGAGCGTTATTTAGCCTCCTTCACGACAAGCTAGTATGACACGGTTGGTACCAATGGATTCTTTAGGTTTTTGTAGTTTCATAAACTGAACCCGCTACAACTTAAAAATCAAGTTGTGTTAATGCTTCAAAGAAATTAGTGCCATTATAACAAATTTGCGTTATTATGGCATTAACTTTGACAGCCCTAGTTTTTTGTTTTGTTTCAAATTTATAATGTTAACCACAAGTTTAAAACTGAAATATGTTTCCCTTGAAAGATAATTGAGAATACAGTTTAGTTGTAAGGTGAATGTAATTGTGTAGATGACAGGGTTGCAAGGATTTGTTTTTGTTGTACATTTTTGGGGGTTTTGAAAATCTCTGTTCATCTATGTGTCCTACTTTGTTCTTACCAATCCTGTGCCATGATGCTGTCTTCGATTTGAAGAAACTAATATAGGCCCCACAAAATCACCAACTCAAAGTTAAGGGAGATAATCACATACATGTGTTGAGCTACAGTTAAATACTACTGTGCTCTTAAGCAACCCAGTGCTTTGGCGTTTGACGCTTATCACCCAGAGACAGGTTCGCTTGAGGCGCTATCATATCTGGGAGCGCAGCCCCTGTCGTCTGCCTGCCTACCTGCCTGCCTGCCTGCCTGTCTGCCTGCCTGGTCCTTTTTTCTCTTTTTTTTATTTTTTTTTTCCCCCAACACCCAACATCTGAGGCACTGAACCCATCAGGCCCAAGTCAACACCCAGCTTCCTGTCTTCATGTAGCCTCGGTGCATGGCTTTGATTTGAATGTGAATCACACTGCGGGGAACAGGAACTTCTCCTCAAATGCCACTTTTACTGTCTGATTAAACAGCTGCTGTTTCTCTTTCGGCTCGCATAATGTTCTCTCAGCATTGGACACACTTTTATTTTCTTCTCTGAACAGGTAATTACAACACGTGGGAGGTCAGAGTAATGATATAGAGCGAGTTGATTACACCAGTTGCTAGGTAAACGTCCACTGATTAGACGATATATATATAGTCGCTGCAAAATGCAAGTAGTGCTGGTCACACAAATGTTTCTTTGTGTAAATAGTGCTACAATGCAAATACAATGTTATACAACACATTCTCGCTCCCAACTCAAATACCGCCACTTGGTCAGCGCCCCTCCAGGAACAGTTGGTAATGACATTTAATGCCAAGCTCAGTAGATACACTGCAGGGCAGGTAAAGCTGTACACAGAACAGTTCAACAATACAGCAATGAATCTCCACAATCTCCGACTATGAAACAACTTGAATGTCTCATCACATTTTTCTACCATTCATAAACAGAGAAAATAGAAAACATTTATCTCCAACAATTTTCCCTTTTCTTTTTTTTTTTTTTTTTCTTTCCCCCAGTAACTCACTTACAAGTCCATACGCACGGGTGGGCGTGACACACGGCCTGAGCTAGTCACGTACGGTGTGTTTGTCACATCCGTATGTTTGTGGTTGTTTGTGTCTTGAGTGTGTGTCTCTGTGTTAACTGGCTCTGAGGGTGTGACTTGTGGATGGTTGTCAATAATGTAAGATCTGGGTGTTGTGGCATGTTGAACAACTGTGCCTGTTTTTTTTTCTCTTTTGCCAGCCACACATTTTGGCCAGCCTGCAGTGGTGGCAGAGGGCGGGCTCTGTGCCGCAGGTTGTAGTTGCGTCGTTGGTTCTCCTTTGCCCGCTTCTCTGACTTCCTGAACCCTCTGATATTCGGCCAGCGGGGATGAAGACTCGCTGGGAGCTGTGAGCTGTGTGCTGTAACCTCACTATAGTTCCACTTTACAGAACAACAAGCAGCCAAACAGGAACCAAGAACGCAGAAGCAGATCTCAGGGTCAGGGACAGAAGGCTGGTGGGTTTACGGGGAATCAGACGAGGGTAGATTTTAGTTTGTCTTAGGTTGATTATTTGTTAAGGGATATGCAGGGTTAGGGGGTGCGCTTTTGTTTTCTTTGTCGCACGTCTTCGCGCCTCCCAAAGCCCTCGCTTTTTGTTATTTAAAGGGACTGTTTGTAACTTCTTACACGTATAAATCACCCGGGTCGGTGTCCAATGCGCGCTCGCATATGCGCGCTCGCATATGCGCGCTCGCGTGTGGCTACGCTATTCAGACAAGACTCCAACACAAACTACACGGAAGCACCAAAACCGCAAAGTTATATCTAGTGAAGCCCGTCTTGCAAAACAGTGTTGGCCGCGGTCGGAGTATGCGGGGGAGACCGTAGCTTTGGTCTCCAGGGCCGGAGTGTCTGCTCCTCTGCTCCTCTGCCTGCCTGCTTTCACTCAGCTCGCTCCACCTCACGTGCATGCGCGCACACTACACACTGCAGAAGACTTCGTAGCTCTGAGAATATCTAGTAAATGTACAGTGGACGTTTGCACAGAAATAACTGCTGCAGCTCCTCCAGACCAACAGAGATTTTCCGTGTCTTGTGAAGTGACGGGGCTCTGCAGCGAGAAACGTTATCGTCTCTGACCGGGTGCCGGTGTCTTCCTCCGACCGCGGTCGAGAGGATGAAGCAGGAAAAGCCGACACTAGGATCAGCATTGATTCATGGAGAGACCTTCGTCTGGTCAGCTAACATTACTGCCAAGCAGGTGAAATATAGAGTGATATTGTGGTTTTAGCTGACGTGTGTCGCCTCACTGTTTTGAGCGATGCTCGTTCATGTCTATTTAGAGCGAGCAAGCGCGAACCCGACGCTGACTTTAGTTGACTTAACAACCACAGGTGTTGCTGTTAACAAGCATTTCTGATTCTTACAAACAGTCCCTTTAAGTACTAATCATCACTGATTGTAAAGTTTATTTCATTTATTTTCAACAACAGCAATAAAACAAGTGATTGCCTGAGAACACCGGCTGTTATGTTGCTTTCCTCACCCCTAGACCACCTCTGGGTTGTAAAAATAAGTAATATTAAATATATATATATTGAGTGAAAATGGAAATTATATATTGAAAGTATTTAAAAGGATAAGAAGTTGATTGACGATGTGTTTCTGAGAAGTATTTCCTTCCTCAGGGCACACAAAGCATGAACAAGCCTGCGCGACGGGGCAATCTTTAAAGGATATGTACAGATCTCAAAATATTTCTCATATGCCCAAAAGGAGTTATTTTCTGTAAACGTTGCTCCTCTCAAAACCGACTGTGAAGAAATTCCTTCATAACATGTCTCCAATTTAAGTGGGACAAAATCCACTGTCCCGTTTTCTTGCAAAAAGGTGTTCTATAGTTCAGCTGAAGCTAATATGAGGCTTCAGCAGTTTGAGTTCAAATGGATATCTTCCGAATTTGGAGCCTTTTAACAGAAAACTCCCCCTTTATGTATCCCAGACAGTGTGTCCTTGCTGAAGTGCATAAGAGAGATACTGCCATAAAGAGGACATTTTGCACTAAAAAGACTAACTTTGGAAAATACTTTTCTTCTTTTGTCTGATTCAGACATGCTGAATATTAGCTGACTATTTGAGTGTGCTTTTGCACAGAATGAGGACTGTAGATTGTGACCCTCATCACTTACATTGGAGATGCATTGTGAAGGGATATCTTTATGATCCGTGTGAATGAGAGAAACATGTTTATTGTTTTAAGACAGACAACAACCAACATAAATAAATAAATAAATTACTCAATAAATAAATAAATAATGTTATTAAATATAGCAAAAAATATGTTAAAAATAAATGTAGCCATTAATTAATTGATAAAATGTGACATAAATAGATATATGTGTTTGAATTTATATCTTTGTTTATTTATCCTTGTATTCATTTCCTTATTTATTCACTCTTTTGTTTGATTTTCCATTTTATTTATTTATGTATTTATTTTTATCAACTTTTGAATTTATACATTTATTTCCGCATTTATTTTTATTTATTCATTTATTATTTATTTACTTTTTTACTTTATTACTTATTACTTTATAAGTTCCAGTGTTTATTTTATATTTATTTTGAATTGCATTATGTATTTATTTATGCATATATTCATTTATTTCTGCATGACTTTTCCTTTGCATTTCAACCCTTTTTTTTTCTCAGAACTTATTTATTTCTGTATTCTTTCCTTTATTTTTCGTGATCAGGATTTTTTGGGCCGGCCTGAAACAGCCTGAAATCATGGCACAATGACGCACTTGAGCGATCCTTAGTATAAACCCTCTCCTAACACTATATCAGCACATAGCATCAGTGGTTCTCCCACCTAATCGTGAGTTACAACACTTACTTACCACAGCCTACAGTTTGCTAGTAGTGGTGCAGTGACCATGTGGCATACCGGGACAAATCCCAGTGGACCGTCAAAAAATCCATTAAGTTAAGTTAAGTTAAGTAATTTGGAGAGGAAAAACTTGCATGGCCATTTTCAAAGGGGTCTCTTGACCTCTGACCTCAAGATATGTGAATGACAATGGGTTCTATGGGTACCCATGAGTCTCCCCTTTACAGACATTCCCACTTTATAATAATCACATGCAGTTTGGGGCAAGTCATAGTCATCCGCTTCAATTTGTTCTGTTGTTGTTGTTATCAAGCTATATATATGAACCTAATTTGTGGATGAAATTATCATCCAAAGTTCTTTATTTGGCTAAATCTCAAACATCAGCCTTCATAAGCCCACAACACACGAAGAAAAAACCCCTGGCACTACTAATTGAGCTGCTGGAGAGTTAACTTATTTGCCCAAATGAAATTCTCGTGTCAGTTAGGGTCGCTGGTGGAAAATCTCCACAGAGGAGGATAATTGAGTCTGAAGAGCCCGAATTCAGAAGCGTCTCCTAAACACCAGCCTGGAGGCAGCTCTTCATCCAGGGAAAACCACAATCAACCAACATTCAATCATTTCCCTCCCCCATCCCTTTGGTATCCTTTCGGCATAAAGCAATCACACAGCTGCCAAGGCTATGGCAGTGCACTTACATCACCTTTCAGGATTCTCCGGTATTAAAGTTCACATATTTCAAACGGTGATCTCTTGCAGCCATTTGAAGTCACAGAGCTGAAAAATTAACCGGTCCAAGCTTCAGAATACATAACACGTGGTATTGAAATTTCAGTGTGAGTGCAACAGTGACCTAATTCAGCTGCAATGTTATGAATGACTGCACTTTATTATCTGTGTTTCATGTTCTACTAGCACAAAAAGAATAACAGGGGGGTTTAAAAGGTGAGTGTGATATAGAGTACATTGAAAAGAAAAAAAAACAGGACGTTATCACCTCCAGAATCTCTCCTGATAGATTGTTTGGACAGGTTCTGCACTTTCAGAGTTGTGCCTGTGTGTGTGTGTGTGTGTGTGTGTGTGTGCACGCGAGTGTGTGTCTGCCAACATGGACTCTATGGACTGTTTCTATTTTGAGAGTAATGGCTGCTGGATTCAGGAGGGCCTGTTTCCATCTAATCTCCTTGACTTCTAGACAGGCAATTTGGGACACAGAGATGTGTTATCAGAGGGCCACCTTGATGGCGTGCTCTGATACATGCTTACATCCTCGCTGCATTTCAGAGACGTCCCCATACACTCACCACCACTACAGTCACATAATCATTAGCAGAAGCGGTGAAAGAAAGATAAATGAAAGCAAATTTCAATACATTTATTCATGTAGAGGAAGGTAAGCTACCACCAGTGGTGGAAAGAAACATTTACTCTATTATAACTGTTATACTTAAGTACGATTCTGAGTAACTTGTACTTTTCTTCATAATTACTGATCATTTTATGGTACTTTATACCAGCTGCGTAGCTGTGGGTGGGCCTAGGCGGGCCTGGGTCCACCCACTTGGAACTCAGGCCCACCCAATCAGAAGGCTTCCTTTTTTTGCTGGATCATCCAGTGAATAGCAGCCAGCGCTGTTTCAATTATCTGACTATGACCATAAAGTGGTAGTGCATCTCACAGCAGCCCCTATAATTTTACTTTATCCATTTTAAATAAATACTACTGAGGAGCAGGAGGAAGAAGTTCGGCCATCGTTCTCAACCGTATATTGAAATGTGTTTGTGTTTTGTGTGAGAGTGAGTGTCTTTGTCTGGTGAGGATCTTTGTTTCCAATCTAGGTGCTCTCTCTCTGATTGGCTGGAGGTGTGGGTTCGGTCTGGGGTGTGTCGGCTGCTGATTGGTCCATCCATCATCTCTGCAGTTTAAAAATGCTCAGGTAGTCTGACAGCAGCCTTTTTCTGTGTTCGGCCTCCAAACCTTCATGTTAAAGCTGTGATCTACAGTTGAATTAGTAGCCTTAGTGCCCTAGTTGGCTTCGTAATTGTGTAACTTGTTGTAGGTTTTCTTTGTTGCTAGAGAAAGCACTCCGGTGGTCCGGGTGAACCGCCATCTTTTCTCCTGTTTATCTGCTGTATCCTAGGGAGCCAGATTTAGGAACTGTCATTGTGTTTGCTTTTTTATTTTGTTCAGGGTTAGTCAGATAATTTGGCCTTTGTTCACCCTGAGTTATATTGTTTCATTTAATTGTTTGTTAACTTGATTTTTAGTAATAAATCTTTTTTACTAAACTTAAAATTTAGTCCTGCGATTGTAGTTTGGGGACTGTAGTTTGCGCTCCAGGCCCCTCGTCACCCTACTGTACCCATAACAAGGCCTACTGCTGAAAGACTCTGGCATCAGGGCATCGCATCAGACTGAACTCTTTGTCCCTGCTCACCTTTGAAAGGGACTATGAAGTCATTTCAGTGTTCAACACCAAGAAGCCCCGTCGTCTCCTGCTGGAATCATCAAAAGTAAGATCATTTACAATTATGGACTAATGGCCTATTTCATTATTATTATTGTTTATTGGGTTTAGTTTAATTTCGGTGAACAAGTTGGATTTTATGCTGATGTTGCTGCCAGCTGTGTGTGTGAACATGTGGCCGCCGTGCCAGGCTATGCTATGCTGTTTCTGTTTGTCTCATTGGATCAGAATCGGCTTGATTGTCCAGGTATGAGTAGTAGACCTGCACACATACTGTAGGCTACCAGGAATCTGACTCTGGTTATTTTGCTCTCATTGTACGACGGAAATAGAAATGCAGCTAAAAACAAGGTCAACAAAGCTGAACAAGAGAGAAGATAAATATACATGTCAGGTGCCTGTAACATCACCTCTGATGATGATGTAGAAGGCTGGTAGGATTAAACTGTGGTGCATGGCTCCTATTTTGGTTCACGTATGCCTTTCAGAGTCTTATAAGTGGATGTTTGGTCTTGGACGGGACAGGCCCACCTGATTTTCTCTGTGCCCATACTCACTGTGATTTCTGCCCACGCCACTGCTCATTATATGTCCGCTTAATGTCAAGGCAGGCCGCTTCCAATAGAAGAAAGAGCAGAAGACAGAATAAGCAGTAATGCTCCGTTCCTACAGAAAAAGCCTCATATTTTCATAGAATCCTTGTGAAAGCTACTTAAAGGTCCGATATCGTGCTCATTTTCAGGTTCATACTTGTATTTTGTGTTTCTACTAGAACATTTTTACATACTTTAATGTTAAAAAAAACCTTTATTTTCCTCATACTGTCTGCCTGAATATTCCTGTATTTATCCTTTGTCTGAAACGCTCCGTTTTGGTGCATTTCAACGGAATTGCAATGGAATTGCAATGGAATTGCGTTGCTAGGCAACATTTTGGGTCCATGTTTACTTCCTGTCAGCTGATGTCATTCACATACACTGTAACAGGAAATAAACTGGGACACATTTAGAATATTTACGTTTAAAAGCATGTAATGGTCTAAATATTGTATATATGTGACATCACAAATGGACAGAAATCCAAACGGCTTGTTTAAAATGTTGCTGTGTTCGGGATGATTCTGGGCGTCAGCAAATAGCATTTGGGCCCTGTGGGGTTGAAACCCCCAAATAATAACAGCGAGCAGGGTGTGTCATTTAATATTTTTCTACTAATGTCATCCAACAATTTGATTATTGAGTGAGCACATACAAACCCCCTTCCATTTCTGCAGAGTCCAAGGAGAATACTGGTGTCACCTTAATTTAACTATAGGCTTGGGCTTGAATGTTAAACCTTTAGCCAAAGAGAATATTGTCATGCAGCACTTAAAGTAAAACTTCCGGCTCATGAATGCAGAGGACATTTTTCCCAATCAGACGCTCACTTGTCTCACCTCTCTGTTGTTTCTCTCCCCGAGGAAACTTAATAAAGGTGATCAGTCTTAACTAATGGACCATTTGGAAGTGTTGTGAGCAATTCTAGTAAAACGCAGTGGTTTTCCTCAGGCACATTTATAAAGCGAGGAGGGCTGACAGCATTCGCAGCAGAAAATCAAGCTGCGGGAGACATGTTGTTGTAGACCAATTAGTTGTGTCAAATTCAAGGAATGTCTGCACAACATCTCTGATGTTTCCTACTATCAGCCGTAGAATCCTGGCGGTAAACAGCATAGAATAATACTTACGACTGGTTATCAACAGTTGGCCAACGGTGGGGTAGAACTCAAATTTAGAAGATAACATTAAAATGCACAGGCATGCTCATAGAAACAGTGCATATGCCATTGCATCATTCGTCTCCACCAGATGCTGATTGAACTGAGAACACCCCTTGAAATGTACATTATGCAAAACAGAAAGCCTCAGCCGGGTGTGTATCCGCTTACTAAGTCTACAATGTCATTCTTCCCCACCATTTCCACTTCCTCCTCCCTGTGGATGGTACTCACGCTACTGCTTTCAAGCTAGTGTGCTTTTCTCCCCTCGCATATTGTCAAGAGCCATGTGGCAGACTGCAAAATGCATTGTAGAGGGCTGTTGTGTAATATTAACCGCTATACAGTGACCAAACTTCTTACTGCATGAAAGAAAGTAATGGAAATGTAATGTTAATAGCTCATTGTCCTAAACACCTGATGCAGCATGGGGGCATGGGGATGTGTTTTAAGTTTGAATATCTTAGTGGAACAGAGTCCCTCAGGGGATTTTAAGAAAGAAACACCTCCCCGACGACTTGGAGACCGAGTGTTCCTTAATTATTATATAAACTGCACAGGGCCTTGGTAAATTCTACAGTAGAATAATTTCACCTCGCAACGGAACCAGTCGAATAATATCAGGTACATTTGCCAAATATGGACGACGCCTCAGGCCCTTCATGGTGAAATATTGGGATGGGTTTGATTTGCAAAGGAGAACAGTTGCACAGTGAATTTAAACCGGTTAAGCTGGCACACTCATCCGGCAGTTTATTACCTACTTAAAACTAATGCAGTCTAATTCAACAGTTTTATCGGTAACACTTTATTTGGATAGTCCGCCTGCAAATAGTTTACAGAGAATTTGTAATATTTCAACAGCTTTTTAGATGAGATTCAACAATTCAACTGTTTTGGTTTGTCTGTAGAGGATGAACAGATTATCTATAGAGTATATATATTACAATTCATGAACATACCTACATATTCACAGAATAATTGAGATCAGTGGTTCCCAACCTGGGGTCCGGGCCTCCCTTATAGGGGGGCGCCAAAGATCACAGCGGGTGCGCCAGGATTGGTCTGCTCTCAGGTTGTCAAGATTAAATTTGCCACATCTATAACTAAATCATGATAATACACTTACTTGATAATTTATGCAGTCCATACATGACATTTATACAAAACTTAATTTTTTTGCTACTAAGTTAGCTACATTCTGTTTAAATCCGGTATTTGTGCACATTTGCAGATACAGATTAGGCTACACTAATATTATTAGTCTTATAGGCTACTATTTGTAGAATTGTTGCTGCATAGGATTGTTTCAGACTTGTGTGATCCAACATTTCCAATAATGCCTTGTAAAGTCCAAAAATCAAAAGTTGTTGAAAAAACTAGATGTAAAATTTTACAAAATTCCCAACATGTTTTTATCTGAGGACATATTCTGCTTCAATCCATATTTGTTGGCGTTTAGCCTTTCAAAAACTGCATTTTCTTTTTTACTGCAGTCAAAAAAGTGCTTGCTTTCCCGCTTGCCACACACAAATTGAGGCACGCACTGATGAGTTATATTCATTAAAGAAAGTACTTGATTTAATAAAAAAAAATACTAACTCGGGTGATGATGTCAGAAAAGTTGGTAGGGCGGCTCGGCTTTTCTTAGCTGATTTAGATGAACTACTGGTTCAAGATAATCTGGTAGTTCAAGATAATCTGTTAAAGGTGCTAAGTGTGTGATCTGTGGTTTAACAAAGTTCTAACCCCATCCCCATATACTTGTTTACATCAGAATAAACGCTAATACAAAAGGAAATATAACCATGGGTTATCATACTAAAATATTCTAACATCAGGAAGATAAAACTTATTTTGAAAGCAATCTTATCTTATTGGTGTCAGAGGGTCGCCATCATGTTTTATAGTGTGCAGGTGTGGAATGTATCTGCGTAGGCAAACCCTGATTGCAGTCTGAATAAAAGCGAGATTGGGGTGAAGGATGTTCTTGCCACTTTGATTCACCTAGATGAACAGTTAAATGGATAACTCTATATTTATATATAAAATAGCCAGTAATTTTTTTTTTCTTTGATTTACAGCATACCAGTGTTACAGTGAGGTCAAATAGGCTGTTTGGAATGTATCTTGGCTGAAAGGCCTTTGTTGCTGGGCCTGTGCATATGGGGCAAATCAAGAGCATGCATTTGTTTGACTGTTCACAAAACTTTTTACGCTTGGGTGATTACACAAGTAACACAAGTCAGTCTTTAAAATCCCCTAAAACTCAACGAACAACTTTGAAGACTTCAAGAGTTGCAGAAGTGACCGCTAGTTACTGGAGCGTTCACACTGTGTGAGCTCTAACAAGCAACACAGGCACAGCAGCATGCATTCAGAAAATAACTGTACATTAAAAACAGGCCTACATTGATAAGGCAAAGCAAACACTAGCAAGCTCTAAGAGAAGTTCAGTTCATACAAATCAGGGGTGTCAAACTCATTTTAATTCACGGGCCACATACAGCCCAATTTGTTCTCAAGTTAAACCATTGCATAATAACCATAGACTGTATATGAGAAGTGGACGTAGTCACCGTGACGTCACCCATTGGTTTGTGCATTACGGTTTTGAAGCCTCGAGTTCGGCATTTTGGCCCTTGCCATCTTGATTTTTTGGCTGTCGCCATCTTGGTTTTTGGCCGTCACCATCTTGGTTTTTCGGAATCAGAAGTGACACGAGAGGGTGGAGCTAAGTAAAACCGAATGCTAAATAAGACATTTTTAGGTAGTATCCTGTCAATCACAAGGTAGCCATGCCCTAAAGCATCCCCTGCTTTATGGTCTATTTGACTCTAAATTGGGACCATAATTTACTAAATGCTGTATTGGAGAAAACTTGAAAGTAGCGATTGAGACCATAAACTCATGTTTACAATGTTTACCTTCGTTTTTGCAACCAGAGGAGTCGCCTCCTGCTGGCCTTTTGAAAAGAATGTAGGTTTAAGGCACTTCTGCATTGGCTTCACTTTTCAGAACAGGAAGTTGCCGCCTGATAATGACCTATAAATAACAACGCCTCCAAATGTTTCCCTTTCTTTTACTGTAAAGTACAAGAACATTCTGAAAAATGTTCACCTTTTAATGAACAATCCATTTACAAAACAGATGAACAGCCTGAGATGTCTCGTTGATGTCTCGGTTATGACTAAAAACAGAATCTATTGTCAGTTGTCCTTGCAAGTTCTTGTATTTTTCACCATGATGAGTCTGATAGTGACACCGAATATTATATTCTTTGAGCACTTACCTCTGTGAAGAAATACAAACTGGCCCATTTTTGTTCTTGGAAAACCTGACGCTGTGTCCACTTTTCTCCTTTTCGACAAAGACATTTTCCAAGAGTGTCAGCAAATTCTTGTCAGCTTATGATTTCTATTTGGTTTAATGCATTTGAGATCTGATTTGTTGGCTTTCTCTGTGGCTTAACAAAGTTCTAACCCCATCCCCATATACTTGTGTTTACATCTGAATAAACACTAATACAAAAGCAAATATAACAGAGGGTTATCATACTAAAATATTCTAACATCAGACTCACTTGTTTCTCATCCACATTCACCGCTGCTCTCTCTCTATCTTGCTTCACCACTCACTTCCCACATACGCACACACTCTACACGCTGGCCCTTCTATTCTCCAATAGACCTGCGCTACTCTTACAACAACTGGCTCTAGATTGGGCCATTTGTGTTTTTGCGTCGTCCACAGTAGTTCTCCATACGTGCTCGGCACACGGGAGAAGTTTCCATTGGTTGCAATCTGCAACCACGCTGCTAGATGTCGCCAAATCCTACACACTGGATACCAGTGATATGTGGAAATGTTAAACTACAGTCTACATCGTAATCTACAAATTATGCAAAGTTTTTTGTAGATGTCTTTTTTTCTGTGCTACAGTATTTTAGTTTGACCTCTCGAACAACTAACCTCTGTCCTCTTCCTGTTAGAGGAAGAAGAGGTGAGCTACAGGCCTGGTTTCAGTATCGATGTCTCTGGACTCGCTGCTTACAGTCCCAAGGGAACAGCCCTACACCGCTGCTCCAGATGGCCGGTGCAGCTGCACCAAATATAATATTCTATTTTGCCCTTATATGGTCCATTTGCACAAGGACCTTCACTTTAATGTGATTAACTCTAATCCATGCAGGTAGAGGCGAGCTGCTGGTAGAACGGATGATGCATCTATATTGCAAACAAAGCTGCTGTAAATCAGTTCTCTCTGCCTTACATCTGTGTGGTGCCAGTCACGTCTAATGTAGCTCTGGCTGAGCCTCGCAGTTTTGCTCCACGGTTGTTTATGGCTGTTGGTGTCAACGGAACTGTGGTCTGACTGTTTGTTAAATAAAACATACTGCTCAGGAGGGAACTCGTTAGTGCCAGCTTCTCTCTCTCTCTCTCTGTCTCTCACACACACACACACACACACAATCTAACTGTCAGATATATGTATGAACACAGACACATTCACACCAGATTAGTGCCATGGGAAATGTTGAGTTGACCATTAGCATGAAAACTGGGGTTGAGAGCTGAATAAAACTCCGCCTGAGGTTAAAGTTCCGAGTTTATTCATGTGTCATCTGCCACATTGAACACGGAGTGTGAACATAAACAGGACATTCCTATGTGCAAAGGCTCGGCCTGAGTCACTTCCTATGGGCCCGCATTAGCATAGGACATTGCATGAGAAACATTAAACTTATAGCATCCGTGTGAACGTCATTGAGGAAGCCCAAGATCAGCTCTGATGGTTGACTTCAATGCTCATTGCTCAAATAGCAGTGATTTAACCCCTTTAATCCCTTTAACGTCGGCTGCTATTCTGTCTTTCAGAGGCTGTAGCGGGCGTACACATGTTTATGAAACTACAAAACCTAAGGAATCCATCTGTACCCATCGTGTCATGCTAGCTTGTCCGGAAGAACACAAATTGGGTATCACTGTAAAGCTGAGACTCGCCTGGATCCAATGAGCCCAACTGTATTCATGTGTGATGATGTTAGTCCCCATAGTAGCCATTTCATTGTATTGAGACCATTTTTTGAAACGTGACCTCACTGAATAAAATGACCTGTGGTGACCTCTAGGATAATCACAGCCTCAGAAACTTTACAGCCACAAACTACAGACCTAGAGCATTCAGAGGATGGATGGCTTTCCTACGTAGATTGACGATAAGGGGGTTTCTGAGCAGTTTACACATCAGAAGTGCTCGCCATCAAATCATCGAAAAATGCAATTATTGCAGAAGTTTCCAAATGTCAAACGTTTTTGGTTTTGGTAAGGGGTTAAGCATTATTTCAAGCTTAGTTCTACCATCTTCTCAATCAGAGCATTTAGAGCTCTTTTTAGGAGCTCAAACGTATTTGTTAAAAACCGTCCAGGAGCTTTGAATTAAAGTCTTCTCAGCTTTTGTGAGAGTGCACGTCTAAATATGACCAGGCACACAAGCACTTTGTCCAAGATGGACATGCCTTTTACACCACTTAAAGCTGCAGTGGGTAGAAATAGAGCAAATTCATTTAAAAATATTAATTATTATTAATTAATTATTATCTTTTATAAAATGGTCACTATATCCTGACAGTAGTGCATGAGACAGGTAATCTTTAAAAAACAATTTGTCCTCTGTGTCCTCCGGTGCTCCTAATGGCATCTGCAAGATTTCACAGACCGGAGGGAAAACAACCGATCAGAGCCGAGCTGGAGTCTATGAGAGCCGGCTGACAATCACCCGTGAACTCGGATCAAACGGTCAAACTAGGTAGTGCTGGTCAAATATTAATCAATATTATGTTACTGTAATGCCTATTTCTCGCCTCAAATGTTTTCAGAAACATCTTGTGGTGTACTTTTTAGCTGTAAAATGAGACATTTTGTGACCCGGCACCCATGTTGAGAACAGTTGAGGAAATACCAAGCACCACCCACCAGCCGGAGCACAGCCAATAAGAACGAGCTGCGAGTACTAACAATAGCCATGTTCGTTCTTTACGTTCATAGTGATAATTTGGGGGGAGTGGCTTTGGAGGGAGGTCTGAAGGGACAGACTTTCAGTGTACCAACTTTTGGAGCTATTGCTGCAGGCTACTCTCATTGGAAAAGACTTGGCAACCCTGGGCTGGCTTTTTAGGTTGTATAACTTTTAAAATCTAATGTGCTCTTGCTAGTTTCTCAACATTACCAACCCTGGCTTTAAGCTCTGTCTACAAAATGCTGCATGAGGTTTGCCCCAAACTGAATCGTCAGCTTGCGTGTCAGGAACACAAAGTACCACATATCCCAACAGAATAACAAACATTGAATACAGACAAGCTGTGTGAAAGATGTGCTTGTCTAGCATGCCTGAATCCAAATGAAAAAGTTATTACTACATGCTGCTGACACTCAATTTAAGAAGTTTTTTTCTGCCCATGCAGCCGGAGAGGTACTGTGCTCATAAATGTAATTCACAAACAGACCAAAGAATTTGTCTACATCTGGACAATACTTGACTTTCACTTTTTCACAATGGTAAAAGCCAGAAAAAAAAGTACAAGTACTGGAAGAGACTTCTTTACGGGAGCAGCCTTGGCTAGACACTGAGTCCAACAACTATTGAATATTACCACAGAACTAAGACGTGCATAAAACAGCTCAGGGATATGTGTAGACAATGTAGACACTCTTCTTTTTGCCTCCCTTCTGCATGAACTGTGTATCATACTTTTCCTGAACTTTTAAAGTGTGCTGGTGTAATGAAATTTTACAGTACAGGCAACCAAAGTTTCATACGAAAAAGGAGCAAGTGCAAGAACAATTTTGCTACACTAAGGTGTTATCGTCCTGCCCACAGTTAGCAAACTGCCACTGTCGAAACCCTTCTTAATTAAACTCAACAAAAACCTCAGCATTCAACTCACTAACAAAGGACTCAACTGCCAATGACAAGGGAAACGAAAGAATAAAAGAAAAGCCAAACTATACTAACAACTCCTTCTAACCCGCCTTCCAAACCAGCGCACTTGCTTGAGTCCCATGAGTCCAATTAGCCACAGCATTTTCATATGTTGCAGGATGATTACACTGCCACTCAGCCCGGCCTCAATCAGAAAAGTGAAGCTCAAAGGAAAAGACCTGGGTTGAAACAAGTACAACCGTATAAAAAGAGAAACCACAGTGCTGTCAATCTGAATAAGGCAATAATGTTGCTTAACTGAGCTCTGAAATGTGTCCAGCAGAGAATGACTTACATCCAAATGGTAATATATTCATATTAACAAGTTGTCATACCTAAATGACAAATTCAAATTCAAACGAACAGATTCAAATGAGTATTTTTGGATCCGTCACCACTGTGGTTGAGGCAACTAACACTAGTTGGATAAGATTAGGGGAAAACGAAGACATGCTGCAAAAGGTGGTTTCCCTCGTTAAAAGGTTGACGTAGAAGTGGCTGATGCAAAAATACTCATGTGAATTGTATATGTAATGGTCATTAGCTGATGTTTTGGAGGGCAATGACAAAGGATGTCATTATGCCGATTGGCAACACATTCTCACTCCCAACTCGTCAAATACCGCCGCTTGTTCAGTGGCACTCGGCATTGGAGACTGATGCACGGGGTACCCCTCTTGCGTTACTTTTGGACAGATCAGGGACGGCGTGTCAATATACATTTGTTACATGCATAGTGTCCTTTCAAAATAAACTTCTGTTTTCACAGGAAGTTAGGTTTAGGCAACACAACCACTTAGCGACTCACGAGACAGAGGATACCGACGAGTCACGTGACTGAAGACTGAAGACAAAATAAGTCAACGTTACTTACACGAACAGCGGAAAGTCTTGTGTTTGTTTGACCCATCCACTTCAACCTCCCGCACCGCCCTTAGCGGACTCTCGCGCTGTTAATACTACGTCACTTGCTCTGACCATCGAATAACGCCGCGGGTTGGGTTCACATTTGAGTTAGTTGCAAACCCGGTTCGTCACATACTGTTGTTAAAGGGTGATCTCGTGCGTCGGTTTCCGATGCCAAGGGGCACTTACCAAACGGCGGTATTTGACGAGTTGGGAGTGAGAATGGGTTGCGATAAGCGGATGATCAAACATTTACTGTGACCTCCTGCAAAGGAATTTTGCAATCCGTGGATTTGCTTGAGTAGAAGAAGAGAGCTAGCAGTCAAGCTGGCTCTAGCCCTTTTGGTGCCCTCGGCGAAATTCTGGTTTGGAGCCCCAAATTCAAATAAAAAATTATTGTTATTATTATTTTAGAGGGTGACCAGCGCCCCACAGAAGGTGGCGCCCTAGGCGACCGCCTAAATGGCCTATGCCTTAAGCTGGCCCTGATGCAGTGTTAGACATTTAACAATATCGTGCTAGTGTACTTTTGTTTCTGATGAGGAACCGTCCTTATTCGAACATTCTCTGAAATTCAAAATGATGCATTTGTGTGCTGTATCTCTTCTTCTTCTTCTTCCTCAGAGTGATGTTGGAGACTTTTGATAAACATAATTTGAAAAGTTTCCACCATCAACAGTCCAAGCTGATGGAGCTGCGTCACAGTTTGGCCAATTCCCCTAAAATCCTAAATGTCCTAGACTTCAGCGCCCATCCCGGGGAGGACGTTCGGGTAGTTCATAATCCTGCCAGCACATGAATGCGTAATGAGGCCGGCGCTGTTTGGGCAGGAGGCGCTGTGCGACAATATAACCACACTCTTTGTTTGTAACAGGTGAAAGAAACACATACATAACACATACGTTTCACTTTGGGGGCAGCCTATAGCCCTGTGGAGTGAATGGCATCATGCTATTAGTCTTATTTACTTTTAATGTGACAGAGACAGAGAACACCGCGCAGCAGCCTTTTATTACAGAGCCTTGAGAAATTGGGGGTCATGCATCACTTTCCTTCCCTTTTCTCCTCTCTCTCAGTCTATCTCCTCTGTTGTTTCTCCCTCGATCCATCTATCAATTTTGCTCCTTTCAGTGCTGAGAGGATACATTATCTTAAGTTCACACATGGCACACAGAAGCCTCCTCTCCCCTCATAACCCTACCCCTTTTATCCGTCTCCATTTTCTACCATAACTCACTTAAAGGTGGCATCTCCAAGTCGACAAATGGAAGAGATTTAATTGGAAAGTGTTACAGGGGAGGTGGGGCTGTTTATTGTCTGCTATGGCGGCTGGAGGAGAGACACCCACCCGTGATGGAGTTGGAAGGACTGACTTTGCAGAACAGACTGCAGATGCTTTGCCTGGAGGTGAAGCTGCTGCTGCAGAAGACAAGTTACTGTGAAATGCAGCCGAGGAGGTGGGAAAGGCCACCGAGCGTTGCTAATGTCTCCAACACCAGCCCCCAGCCTCCACCAAACCTCGACCGGACACCGTAATAAATGTTATAATATTTTGACTCTTATATTATTCATCATATTCTCTCGGCTAAATTATTTATCAACGCATTCCCAGCTAAAGTGAGAGGAAATTGATGATCCAAAGCTTTCACGCATGCTGGATTATGGAGCCAGCGGAGCTCGAGGCATGGGAGGGAACGGGTACCCAAAGTCTACTCACGCTTTCAGCATTTCAAATCTTTCTCACCGCAAGGCGAAGATGAAATCCATAACATTATGCTTTTCTTTTTTTTCTCATGTAAATTTGACTTCTGTCATCACCAAAATCAAGGTAAGACTGTAGCAAACTGATGTGCTGCAGTCGTAGGCACAAGACCGAATGATGAGTGCTGTTTATGATCACACCACATGTAAACAACCTTGATTGTATTAATGGTATATATACGGAAGCCCTGAAAGGCAAGCAAGGATTTTTTTTTTTTTCTGGTGATCCATTTTCTAAGTCCACTGGAACAGGAGGAAAAATGTTCCTTTTTTTCTGTGAAACTGGTAAAAAAAAAAAAATCTTTTTAGGCAGATTTTTCTAAGTTTTTTTTTTCCTGTCTGAAAACAAGTGAAATGTGCTTGTTTTTTTTAGGCAGATTTTTCTCTTAGAGGAAAACAGTTGAAAAAAATTCAGGCTGATTCTTCTAAGTTCCTTTTCTTCCTGTGTGAAAACAAGTGAAAGAAAAAATACAGCTGAGTTATTTTTTTGCCTCTGTGTGAAAGCAGGTGAAACAATGTTTGGTTAAATGTCTATGTTTACTTTCGCACACTGTAACAAGAAATAAACTGGGACACATTTGGAATGTATACGTTTACAACTGTGAATTGGTCTATTATTGTCTATTTGCAAGTTATGCAACATTACTGTCATGTCTTTCTTTTGGCTAGAAATGTATTTTAATCTGCACTGATCTCAATTAAAAAAAAAAAATGTGTCCACCTGTTTTCACAGGTGTGGTAAATATGCCAAATATTTTTTCACACAGGAAAAAAAGGAGCTTAGAATTTTTTTTTACCACCTGTTTCAGAGGAAAAAAAGGGACTTAAAAAGATTATCCTGGCAAAACATTTTTTTTCCCCCTGAGTCACAAACACAGGAGAGAAAATAATTTAGATCAGACTTAGAAAATGGATCGGGGGGGCTCTGCAAACATCAGAGCTCGCAAGAGACGACACCTCCACTCAGAGCCTCGACTCCCCCGGTTCTCACCTGCCTTCTGACGACACCGGTCCAACATCCTCGTCGATCCGACCACAACTCTGATTACTCCCTTCATCCCTCTTCCCTTAACCCCTCCATCCCTCACAATTCATCCCTTCATTCCTCATCCGCCCTCCGGACCCTTAAACCATCCCTCCTACATCATCATGGCTCCCCTCCATCTTTTATATGTAATAAACTATTCTTAACCCATATCATTATAGGCGTGGTCTTTGTTAGTGAATAGTCACTTAAAAAACTAAGGTCCAGGTTGAAAAATACCTAAGTTACCCTTTAAACAAAGTGCCAGCTATATAAAATTAGGTTTCAAAATAGTGAAAAAATAAGCAGTATTCTCTGGTCATGTTTGGTCGCTGCCCAACAAACTATCCTTACCATAATCATTTGAGATTAATGTTAAACCATAAACCATCTCGCAAGAGTTTTGCAACTTAGGGGTTACCTTCTAGGCATGACCGTATTCTCTTCTCTGAAACGCTGGGGGCATGTCTGCTGAAGGCTCTGCAGCCACGCCCAATCGCAGGTGAGGGTTGATTACATATGTACATTTACAATATATATATATATACAACATTTCTTGTTGGCCGCACTGCTATCCGCTACTTTTGCAGAATGTTAACATGCAGAGCTTGCACACCAGAGCCGGCTAACTTCCGGTTAGCCCTAATAGTTCAATCGTACGGCTCTTCTAGAAATGTTATCGGACTGAATCGATCACATTGTGATAGTGAAACGAGTCATTTCGCTGGGGTTGTGACGGAGTAGGTTACAGCGGAGTTTATGACCTAAGCACAAATTTAACTATCATAATGTGACTGTCAATAATAATGTCAATAATCATCTATAATGTTTTTAGAAACAAGTCTCTGAGTTTATACCCAGACTTTAAAGAGGTGAAGAGGGACTGCAAAACAATACTTTAAAAAGTTATTGTATGCATGTAGTGTCCACTCACCATCCCGCCATCCAGGCCTGCAGTTGTTTTCAGGTTAGTGCTGACCTCAGAGCAGCTTCCTGATGAGCTTCTGTCATGGTCATCCATCTCAGCATGGTGGCCTGAAGGTTCCGCTGCTGCCATATTTCTGTGAAAGCTCTTCAAAATATTTCTATATCCCTATCTCTGAACCCTCTTAACAGTATCATCTTGAAGGTTATTAACTTGTTGACCATGTAAAGTTTATTTTTACAATACCACAGCCATCTTTTTTCAGTGTCTTTTATGAAATTTATTTTTAAATTGTAATTGAGTATATATGTTTATTTGTCACAGTGTTAGACACGGCTTGGTATGATGTGTCCACCAAATAGCAAAAAAAAGACTGATATAATGGACCAGACAAGGAAACAAACATTGATAAAAGAAAAAAGAGATGACAATTATTTCTGTCATTTAGGCTATTTTCCAGGCATGATTAGGGTACTAGCATTTAACATGTGGTGTTATCTAATTCATAAGAGAATGCGTTTAAGCATGATTAATTGACAATTATATCAATTAGAGCGTGTAAATGAAGATTGCAGGCGATTTAAGCTGTCAGAGCATGTCAGCGCTGAGACACTGATTTTAATTTGTGCAAAGTGGCAAATCTGGTCTGACTTGAGTTATTAGCACTGCAGGATGTGCACTCACGTACACGGACATTGAGGTGTCTGTTGTGCTTGTGTTTGTTCTGCCCTTTAAGAGTATAAGGAACGCATTTACATTTGGTCACTTTATGCATCTGACAATTAAAATTGAAAAGTTACATATGTCTCTCCAGACACATGGGCATCTGTGTCCCATAATAGCAGCTTAAATTACACTGTTCAGATGCATTACCACCTCCTCCTGGACTGGAGTAGAGCTTATACCCGTATTTGCAAGTAGAAAAGAGTAATTGAAAGTGTCTTAAATGGCCAGTGTATATAATTGTGGGGATCTACTGGCAGAAATGGAATATATTATTAATTAATTATGTTTTCAGTAGTGTATAATTACAGCCCAGTCGCACAGCAGTTTGTGAAAGAAATAGTCACAGAATTAAATGAATTGATTCATGTACATAGATTTTATGACGGTCAGCATAAAATCAATTCGGATGTAATCCACATGATTGTGAATTGGGAAGTATAGAGAGCGGCGAATGCCGTGTAGGGACAAGGTCGGGGTTGAATGATGGGTCAAAAAACACAAAGCCCTTTCACCCAGGAGACCAGTGTTTGTGTCCCGTGTGAAATCACAGGTCTAAGTTGATTTATTACCTCCGCCAAGGCCGAAGGCCTAGGAAGGAGGTTATGTTTTCACCGGCGTTGGTTTGTTGGTTTGTTGGTTTGTCCGTTTGGATGATTACTCAAAAAGTCCGCAATGGATTTGAATTACATTTTTTGAAGGGGTGGGGTGTGGCACAATAAACAATCCGTTAGATTTTGGTGGCATCCGAATCATGATCCGGATTCAGCCAGAACATTAAGACCTCTGGGTATAACACATGCGCAGTGTAACTGATGACGTGTTGATGACGCAAGACCCCGTCTCTTTCCTTCAGAGAGAGAGACAGAGAGACAGCGGGGGGTGGGGGGGAACAACTGTAGATTCAGCGTTTTTTCACATGAAACTCTGTGAAATTAGAGTTGAGTTCAACCAAAGCACACTTGGTGATTGTTGGAAAGAGTAATGACGACGGTTTAGGTGAGTTTTATTTTGTTTCTGTCCAGTTTGAATGTGTTTTACGATGCTCAGCTGATCTCAACATAAACAAAAATACACCTGGATGATGGCGCAAGCTGAACGGAGAGGGGGGCGGAGGTCTGCACTCTCCTAGTGCCATTCTAGTGTGCAAATGTTTTCAGCTTGATGATTGTTTTTTAGGAATTGTTCTCCGCTCTGAGAAGGTGCCAGCATTGCACCTGCACACGGGGGAATATTTTTCTTTCCTCACTAAGTCTCATCTGAAGCTTCCAGAAATTATCCTCAAATTTGCTTCCACTTGTGACCAGAACTTCAACTAAAGTTCTTACAAAGCTTCTTTTTTTTCCCTCTGACCTCTCAGCCCCATTGACATTTCAGCTGTTAAACGGAGTTTGTGCCTTGTTTGCGCTTCTTCTGCAGGTGATTGGTAGGCGGGGCCGTCCACTTGGGTCACTACATACTGTAAGCTGCCACCTAAGTCCTCCCAGAGACTCTCTTCCATGCGCTTTGTTTGCCTCCTTTATTATTTTTCCCACCAACACCCGCACACCACACTTCCTACTCATTTGCTCACTGACACCACTCACTTAACTACCATCCACATCTCTTTTGCAGTTGAATGTAAGTTTTTGTAAATAAATCAGTTAATTTAACTGCATTTTCCGTTATTTGCCATGGCCCTCTGAGCCGGTCACGTCAGACCTATAAATAGCTACTTAAGGAATATCCCTTCATGTAAATGAAACTGGTGCATGAGCATGGAGGATTAGAACGTGCACAATTAAAAATATATAAATAAACTTACATTTACACAAGTGGATTTAAGAGCCTTTTCTATGCTTTCATTGGTTTAAATTTGTCTAAATTTAAGAACTTCACTTTAGTTCAGGTAATGTTGAAAGCAAATTAGCTTTGGACACACTTTAGAATGTGATTAGTTAAACGTTAAATTCAAATACAAACAGAGAGCTCATTTTTGAGAGGTATTAAGGTTTCCATTTTTATGATAGTTAGTGTTTGAATTTTTTTACATGACTTTAATTTTGAAAATACATTGATGTAATTGGTTTTCATTTCAGCCCCTGAGGTAATAAATGCTTGAACATTTGAACAAAGGGAAGTTCAGATTTTCTTTCTTGCCGCCCTTGAGTGTATGTGGCGGAATGTGCTGATGCAGAAGTTGTCCAGGCAAAAAGCCGACGGAATGAAATGTGGGAAAGATTACAAAAACATTTCCATTCTACAACTGTAACCCGAGAGCTCTTCACAGTGCCGACTGTATTAACAGCTTTGATAAAGAACATAATAGACAGCTTTATTGTGTGGTAGGGGAGGAAGTTTCATCGGTTTTCCTCTAAGGCACAATTAAAAAGACATCATATTGTCAAACAGAAGATTTTTAGCACAGTTCTGCCTGGTAGGTATACAGTATATACAGCTGAACAATGCTGATTATCAGTTTTCAGTGTCAGCACTTAGGCTCTTCACACTGCTTTTGAAATACTGTAACTCTGAGTGTGTGTGTGTGTGAGTGAGTGATTTTTCTTGTGCAACCCACTTTCAATTGCTCACATTTTCAGAAAAGGCACAGGTCTTCAAAAATTTGGTGAGACAAGTGTAGTGCCCGTTCAGAGCGGGGCCAATTGCTTGGCCCCCGACAGGGAAGTGAAGGAAAAAAAATCAGATGTTATTGAAACATTTTTATTCATGAAAATAAATCACAAACCACAGTTGGCCTATATAGATTTTTCTTGCAGCTGTTAAAGTAACATTTATAGAATAATTGTGAACTTTAATAAAACAACTTAACCGCTGTATTTTTAGGAACTAGTGCAGTGCCTGTTTGGAGAGCGTGCCCGTTCGGAACAGGCTGATTGCTTATGTTTTCGAGAACCGCGGTACGGCTGCTTTTACCTGCCAAGTATGAAGTTGATTGGATGAACGGTTCTCGAGATATGCAAAGGGCAGTCATACATACTGTACATACACAGACAGACAGAGAATACTTCCTTTATAGATAGATGATGCTGCTACAACGTCACCTATTGGCCAAATGGCACCAAATCTGCCATGGTCACTCAGACATCATATCTATACAATGTGGTTTGAATAGCACAAAGCATTCAGGCCCTGCCCACAGCATTTGAAAAAAACTTTGAGTGCAAGCTATAAGAAAACTGTATGGAATATCAACAATCCAAATTTTGGCCTGGTCCAGAGATGTTGCTCAAAATTTGTAGGAAGAGTTGCAAAAAATCTGATTTGGACAAAATTCAAAATGGCCGAAAATCAGTCTAGGAAATAAGTATAAGGCTTATATAGATTCGACTGGACCCACAATATCCAGGGAAAAATAACATATTTCTGAGACTTTTGGTTCAAAGGTTACAGGCCAAAACATAAAGTGCAATGCTATAGCGCCACCTTCTGACCTAAATGCACCACATTTGACACTGCACTCCCTTGGGTCCCTAGCAATACAACTGCAACGTGTGAAATCTTTTTTTTATTGTTTTTTTTTTCAGACAAGGCAAAGGTCATCTTATCAAATGTAGAACATAACTCAGTGTCCGTGATATGAAATAAAAACAGAAAAAGGACCACCCCTTCCCCCCCAACCCACCCTATGTTGATCCTGGTCGCACGAAAAGGGAAAGAAAAGAAAAAAGTAACTAAATAAATACAAATAATAGTGATAAAATAAAATAATTAAAAAAGTAAAGAAATAGAAAATAAAATAAAAATAATAAAAGAGAGAAAAATAAAATACCAAATAATGGTTTTAGCTAAAAAGATCGGATGAATGGTTCTCGAGATATGTGAAGGACACACGTACGCACATACAGCGATTCTTTGCTTTACAGTTAGATGTCATTAGCAACATAGTACACAAAAGGAAAATATGTGGAAAGTAGTTCTGTCTCCTATTCTGTTACACAATGTACCAATAATGGACCATAAATCTAACACAGTCAAGAGTCACTTTAGCCATCTATCTATAACATAACATATCTATCTATAAACAGCTGAAACTAAAATCTTCTTCTAAAGAAACAAACACAAAGTGACACAAAGTTGTTTTTTGAGCTGCCAATTGAGCAAAAATCTATCAGCAGTATAAATGTCACAAATGCAGATGGCAGTTTAACTGGTGCTGCAAAGCTGAGACCGCACAGTTTGATGGGATCATACCATTGATGTGCATCGATATTAGCTCTGTCGGTCACCTGACGCTCACTTTGCTCATACAGGGAGCTAGCTCGCACCGCAACATAGCCAACATGGGTTAACTTACACTGAATACAAAATATCAATATGTTTCATGTAAAGGTGTTGTCCTACCTAATACCTATAGCTTGAAAATGGTTTTCTTTGCTTAAAGGGATAGTTAAAATAAAACAACAGCTCCTGTGCTGAAAATTAAAAGGGATAGTTTGGGTGTTTTGAAGTGGGGTTGTATGAGGTGTATTACCTACAGTAGATGGTTGTCGGCACGCCCCCAGTTTGGAGGAACAGACAGGACTAACGGCACGGCAGCAAAGCGATGTACTGCTGTGGACGGGGAGGGCAGCAAAATGTATTTTAGACACCTAAAAGAAAGGCTCACTTTAAGAAAATCAATATCAGTTTCAGTGTAGGCTATATTTAGAATATTTTCTGACGGGGAACTGAACTGAAAGTGAAACTTATCTGTGCTGTTTTTGTCAATGGAGTCTGGTGGCTTTGAAGAGAGCATAGACAAGTTTCACTTTCAGTTCCATGTCAGAAAATATTCTAAACATAGCGTACACTTATAGTGATTTTCTAGGTGAGCCTTTCTTTTAGGTGACTTCAATACGTTTTTCTGCTGCCCTCCATCCACAACAGTACATTGCTTTGCTCCCTTGGTGGTACTCCTGTCTGCTCCTGCCAAGCGGCAACCTCCGATGCTGAGCAATGAAGCTAACGCGGAAGTGCCAAAAACTGCAGTTCTTCAAATGACCACTTGAGGTTGGCTCCAAAAGCGAGTAAATCCCCATAGACCCCAATGTTAAAATGCCCAACTTTTCAAACAGAAATAAACATTGTTTTCAGCCTGGTACAAAAAAACGGTTTTGGTCTCTATAACTGTTTTGGATTAGTCGGGAGTTGGGCTGTGTCCTCACTGCCAAGATGGCGACGGCTGGAGCCACCCACTTTGAGCTTCACAACACCTCTTCAGAGACCTGTGGGGGATGTCACGGAGACTACGTCCATATTTTATACCAGCTATGATTTCTCCAAACACGGGGCTGTGCTGACCGCCATCTACTGTAGGTAATACACCGACTATGGAGAAGTATCTCATACAACACAACTTCAAAAAACCCAAACGATGCCTTTTAATTTTCAGCACAGCTGAGCTGTTGTTTCCACCAAGCTCATTTACACATTTTGCTTTAAAATCAGTAACCTCAATTAGTGGTAACAGCTGTTGCAATCTTTTCATTGTATTTTAAGCCTCGATTGCATCATTTCTGTTTTCCTTTTGTGAAATATAATTGAACTGGCAGCATAGTGACTGATAGAATGAGTAGATGGAAATAGAACCTGTGTTTAGTCGGTATGTGTGTGGGCCGAGCAGCGCCGGCACCGCTTGGCACATGCGCATCATGCGCATCATGCGCTGTGCGTAGGGCACCAAGTGCCTGAGGGGGCACGAACCAGCCTGGCCATTAGACTGTTGTTTGCCACTGAGGTGTCACGGACCTCGCGGTAAAGACAGCACAACTTTGGAGCGATATTTTGCCCCTTTCTCGGTAAGCTAGAATGACATGTTTGGTGTCAACGGATTCATCGCAATCCCAAGATACATATGATACCAATGTATGTCCACTATCTTAAAGGCAGTCGGATGATCCACCATCATTTTCAAAGGGTTAAAAGTAGGCCAAGTAAACCAAGAAGAACTGAGGAGGAGAATAATTCCAATTTTAAGATCATGGTGATCAATGAGACAGACAGAGTCAAATTAGAATGTAACATATGGTTCTATTTTTCACTTTTAGATGTTAAATGATATTAGAAAAAGGCCTACCGGTAGGCTGTGGTTTAATTGTTGGCCTCTTCAAACAAGATCATTTCATTTAAAAGATATATATGTCAGTTTTTTCAATTTATTGCTGTTACTGGTGCATTCTGGTCAGTAAGGTCAATATGGTAGCTATATTATAAGCAGGGTTAAGAGGCTATGTCAATCCTGTATGCACAAAAATAACACTGAGAACCTCCCGGCAGGGAGCGCACAAAAAAAAAAAAGAGGTGGAGGGGCACCAGCTGAAATCTTGCCTCGGGCACCAAACTGGGATCGTGTCTAAGTGGCCCAGTACCGCTGTCACTCTCTTACCCCACTTTGGTAGTGACGGGCTGTCTTCCTTTTTAAACCCAAACTATCTGCATACTGTAGATACCACTCGAGGTAAATGAGAAAATGTGTTGTTGTTTTTTTTAAATTGTGTATACCCTTTAAAATAGGAACTTGAATTAGATTTTTTTTCAAGGGTATCAGTTAACTTTAAGTCTAAGGGGATCTGGGTTTTGGGTTAGAAAAAGGGTTACGCAATAAAGGTACTAAAGGTTTCTCTCAACAATAGTATAACAAATGTGTGAGTGTAGCTCTCATTTGTATGGGTGTTTGGGAGTACACTTGCAGAGCTTCCTGTCTGTATGTCCTTGAAAACTGCCTCTAAAAGATGCTTTTCACGTTCAAGCAAACAGTCCCTCACATACATTTAAGTCTTCGGGTGACAAGAACACACACACACACACACACACACACACAGCAGCCCCCTGCACCTCCTTTAAGGCTTCTTATCGAGACCGGCGGAAATATCTTTCCTCCCAATATATCCCCATAAATAGATAAACCAATCTCTATTAAAAGGTCTTGTTCGATGGCGAGAGTCCAGGTGATAAGGCGTCGTCTCAAGGCGTTGTCTTACAGAGACAGCCTGTTTTATGATCAGAGGTCATTCACGTCGTCCATGTGCGGTTGCCAGATCAGGGAACGGTGCCGCGCATGCTAAGCAGCAGACTGTTTGCTTCCACAGATTATGGTGTTTACAAGCAGGACTGGGCACCAGCGACGCTTCCAAACTGGGATTCAAGGACAACTGCCAGTGGATATGATTTGTTTTTGCATCCCTGCTGTGACGAGAAGGACTGCCACCGCCAAAATTTGAGCCAGAGTGTCGAATCCTGCTGCTCTAGTTTTGATTTATTTTCTTTTTTACACGAAAACTTTAATTTGACAATCAGCAAAAAAGCTGAATTTACACATTCCTGTCAATTTATTCAATTTCCAAGGTCACAGAAAGGACCCTCCGACTTTGTGGGAGGATTAAACTGGTCACCATGAAGAAAGATGCAACTTTCCATGCATGAATCCACTGATCCAGAATGGGGCTTTTATTATGAAACACAGAGGAAGGACACAACAATATGAATACATGTATAATAAAAGCCGCTTTAGGGCAGTAGCTGCTCTAACACATGCTTTGTTTGTGGGGGGCTTTTTAGCTGACTGTGTTGGAGATGTGTCAGAAATAACAAACACTACATGTCAACAAGACATTCTGATCTCAACTTCAGTGGATCGTGTAGCCGTGGTGAAGATGTGGGTTCTTTGAGAGCCTTGTAAAGGAAGACAATAATAGGAAGTAAAATTACTTTCCAGCTTAGAGTGAATGAAAACGTTTGTGTTAGTAAATGGAAGAAATGGATGATTTATGACACAGCTGAAAATGCTTATGGACTAACTGAAGTATAAATTACAAGATACTGGATTTGTTCAAAAGTTGATGCTCGTTCTGATAGATTCTGACACAGTGCATCGCGTATGGGGCTGCGTAGCCGCAGACCGGTCAGGATGCCCATGCTGTCCTAATATTATGGATGATCGGTGTATGTGCTCACACTGTACGGTCCGATCGTCAGCCACAACCATGCGACCCGTACGACGAGTGCTCACCCTGTATGTGTAAAATAGACGAAAAAAAAACACAGCCCGTCGGCCCCTGCAAACCATTCTGGCTGTTGACAGTTGTCAATAAAGATTGGTTTGAAAGCTCCGAGGGAGCTAAAGTGTGTTTGTTAGCAGAGGTCTGTACGGGTCACAATGCTAACAAGGCAGGAACGTGCTGCCTTGATCATCTGTGCCATACTGTCAGCTGAAACGTCTAAAAAGAAAGAAGCGTCAGCGTATTATGGACTCTGTGGTGAGGAAGATGTGGACAGTATGGCTTCTCCATTTAGCAGAAAGATAGCTACGTTTTACTATATCTACTGTACATTGTTATCTTGATAGCTACGATTTGATTACTGTAAAAAAAGTAAAAAAGTAGAAAAAAGACACTGACGTTGGGGAATCGGCTCGTGGCTCTGCTTCAACTGTGCGAGAGCCTGTGGACGGCCGACTACAATTTCTGACATGTCAGATATTCATCCGACTGTCCGACTTGTCCCCCCAAACTCTGCACGGCAAAAGACGAGGCTGAAATTTGGTCCGACTCTAAAATGAGGCGTGCGTCTCAAAATTAGGGCCAGAAACGGGCTAAAATCGTACAGTGTATGCCCAGCTTTAAACAATCTTACAAACAGGAACAGGGATGAAAAGATAACTTCTTCAGCAGAGATAAAAACTGATGCAATATTCAAAATCTTTAATAGAATTTTCTCAAGTTTAATTCATTTGTAAGCTTTCTCTCTCCATGTCAGCCCTCCATCAAGACTAAAATGCATGGTGTTTTTTTTTCACCCGAAATTAATCTGTACAAATATCTTAAAACAGCAGTTTAGTGTTTCAGTGTGTACGGGGAAAAATGGAGCTTTTGCAGAACAATGACATAGACCAGCCTTAGTGAGGGTTGGGGGGGCGCCTCCAACTCTCTCTGTGGTCGATCATTTTAAATGAGCTGCTGTCATTAACTCGGATCGATGTTGATTTTGTAAGACGATGTTGCGATTATGAAATAATGATTTTATCACCGCAGTGCAGCGGTTTGGGAACGACTGCTGGTTAATAGTAGTGTTTATGGGCTGCCATTAAATAACTATTTCAGACTCGTTCAGTTCTCACACAACAGAAACTGAATGATGTCCAGATGAGAATTGTATTAAAGCTCAGTTTGGACGACCGCAGAGAGCTGGAGGAGACTGAAGCGAGGTGCAACTGGCCGTCGCTCAGCAGAGGAACAGCTGTCTGCAGCTGCACAGTCACAGCCAACTGTGTGGCAGGGAAGTTACCGTCGTCTCTACTTCCTAACTCATTTTTAAACAGCGATGTAGCCGATCATACGGCACTGCTGACGCTGCAACCATAAAATAATGATTTGGTCATCCGGGCTGGCTGTCCCTCTCCAGATGTTTCTGTAATGCAGTTTGTTTTTATAAAATAACTGCCCAGTTGGAGCAGAGTATGCCAGGGCCAACTTTTGTACGTTAGTTGCACTGGTGCAAACTTTTTAATGTGCCTTTTGGCACCACAATAATACATTGTATCTGTTACCTTTTTTTGTCAGTTCCCATACACATTGGTAATTTCTACACTAGGGCAGTCAATGGAGGAAAATATTTAATCGCACATTTTTTTTATTTGTTCAAAATGGACCTTAAAGGGAGATTTTTCAAGTATTTAATACTCTTATCAACATGGAACTGGGCAAATATGCTGCTTTATGCAAACATTTGTATATATTTATTATTGGAACTCAATTAACAACACAAAACAACGACAAATATTGTCCAGAAACCCTCACAGGTACTGCATTTAGCATTAAGAATATGCTCAAATCATAACATGGCAAACTCAAGCCTAGCTATGGACAATCATGCGATTAATTGTGATTAAATATGTTCATTATATTCTTGAATATATTTATACAGGCAGTAAGAAAAAAGTTAATTTCAGAATCTGACTACAAATACAGAAAACAAATAAATAAGCATTGCAACATACACGACAGATTGAATGAGAGTTACACAACAGAGGCTTCTGAAGGACATAGAAGCTGAGCGCCGAGACGATCACTCGTCATTGATGATGGAAAATGATGTTTAGTTTAGTTTCTCATTAGTCTTCCATTTTTTTTATTTGTTCATTATGAGTTGTCGTAAATTAATGCAAGATATTGTAGTGATGAGTACTGAGTCGTGATGGGGTCCATTTTTTTTTAGAGCGTGTTGTACATAATTCGTAGGTGAAATGGCACTTGCCGAGAGAGAGAGAGAGGCCCTGCTTATTCAGTTATTTATTTATTTATTTGCAGCTGCCTGCAGCAGGTGTGTATTATTGAGCAGAGAGCAGCACAGACAGGAGCTTTATGCTTCAAGTGGTTTCTGTAGCGGCACCCGATGCCCTCTGAGAGGGGAGTGTTTCCTGCAGCACATTCTGACTCCTGTGCAGAGGGGAGTGATGTTCACTGCCAAAAAAAAAACAAAATCTACTGTCAAACGATCCGCCTTCAAGGCTTCCATCCATCCATCCATTTTTCTATACCAGCCTATCCTGTTGAGAGTTGCATCCCAGCGTGAACAAGTCGCCAGCTTACCACAGGGTATTCAAAACTTATTTAAACACTTAGAGACAGAATCAGCAAATATAATTCCACACACCTAGAAGACAGGTTTAATCCAGAGTCCCCGTCTCTGCAGTTTGCCACCGACTTCCTTTTTTTTTTGCCGAATTTTACTGAATCATTCCGTGCACTTGACAATGATTCTCTTGGGCCAAAACAAAAAGGTAATGAAAAGTGTCATCCCCGACCACGCTGAGTTAATTTAAGGTTTTGTACAGTTGCTCGTGGCGATTCTGCTCCTCCCACACAAGGACATCAGTTTCCTCACGGGAGAGGCTTCAGTGGCAGATCTAGTCTGGACTGTTCACCGGCACAAAGTTTCCGAATCACCGTGGCATAAAGCGCACTGCTTTAACAGCAAGGAGCGGGAAGGGAAGGTGATTTAATGGGTCATGACCGCGTGCCCACTGCCATGGCTAACAGCTGAGCTCATGTGGAAGACGCGGTATTATTAATGGCTGCGAGACACTGTGCTCCGAAAACATCAAAACTTTATGGGATTTCCTTCAGAAATATCGCAATTTAAACTGTATATAATCTCTTTTTTAACTATAATTTACTGTCACAAAGTATATTCTGCTTCTGAGTACGTCTCAAGGAGCTTTGAACACATAACAGCACACAGGGGCTCCAGAGTTCACAAATGCAATCGAAAATCTGTCAAGTGTGACAGATTTTTGGTTGCATGTGGCAGTAAACATTTTCACTGGTCGTCACCGGCGCGCCTGACATTTAGGAGGTCTGTTTGTGTGCGTGTATGTGTGAAACCGGACCCTGTACTCCTCCTCCAGAAAAATCACGACCATAAAACATATCGGTAATTCAAAATGAAGACAACTATTGATTGTTTTTTTCCTCAAAAAAAATACTGGGGTGCCCATTTCACCTGTCCCCGGCTCTTAGCGGTCCAGACCAGACCAGACATCATCAGCCACCCGTGTTGTAGTCAAGACCAACTAAACTGAGACAAAGTCATGACCAAGACCAGAGTGTATCGAGACCAAGACAAGACCAAGACTTTGACGGGTTGAGACCAAGTCAAGATCAATACCAGACCAGTGCGAGTGCAAGTTCTTCATTTTACTCCTTGGAGTACCGTGATTTCTTCTTGCGTACCAGCTCTTCTCACAAACCTTCTCCAAATCAGGTTCTCTGGGATATTCATAACAGTGTTATGAAAAAAAAAACTATGGGGGGAGGGGAAGGTGAAAAGGGTGCTGTGATTCATCAATACAATGTTCACGTCCTTTTTGTAAAATAATTACTGTTTTGCATAACTTTGCTCGTTTGTGAACAAATAGAATTAATGAAACATTTAATGAAAATTCTCCTGAATTTGCTCTTTTGATTTACAAACTATGATTTTACAGGGCAAACATTTCCAAGGAGAATTAAATGTTCAGACGAAGGCTGCGATATGTGTAAATGATAAAAAATGAATTCAACTAGTAATAATAATGGTCCAAAATGATGTAAAATGGCATAGTTTAAAGTCAAAAACCTTCAAATTTTCTTGGGGGAGGACTCCCAAACCCAATATCTCCAAGTATCTTTTATTCACTGTATAAATTCAGAATGTGTCTCTTTAACCTGCAGCATAATATGTATTCTGACTGGGACACTGATCCTAAAACTTGAATCATACCCTACTAAAAGCTACAAATAACACAATAACTTTTAACACTAATCACACCACCTTAACCCTATATTGTTCCAGTTGGAATGTTAAGATTATAAAGTGGGCATGTCTGTAAAGGGGAGACTCGTGGGTATCCATAGAACTCATTTTCATTCACATATCTTGAGGTCAGAGGTCAAGAGACCCCTTTGAAAATGCCCATGCCAGTTTTTCCTTGCCAAAATTTTGCATAACTTCTTGGCATTATTTAGCCTCCTTCGCGACAAGCTAGTATGACATGGTTGGTACCAATAGATTCCTTAGGTTCTTTAGTTTCATATGATACCAGTATCTTTAACATTTTAACTTTAAAACTGAGCGCTGCGCTGAGCGGTGGGGAGTGGTAGTGTGGAGGTGGAGCAGGTGGAGCCATGGCCGTAGCCAGCTACGAGGTCACCGAGATCCGGACTTCAGTAAACATTTCCTAAAAAGCACCACTGTCTCTCTACATCTGAATGACGTGAAACCGCTTCAACTATCAATCAGACAGCTACCTGTGGTGGTGAAGATGTGCCGGGTGAGGTGACTGGAGAAGGCAGAGCGCGTGTGGCGGTCACCGCGACGTCTCCAATGCGCCCTGCGCGCCTGACAGCACAGTCGTGTTCACTGCAGCGATTTTACACACAAAAAACATGAAAACTAAAATGGTACTTGGTGATATACTGTATAATGAAAACTATTGACACTCTGTTGTGCAATTCTTCCATGCTGTTTAATGTTATCTTTGATTTCTACAACTGATTATGATAATTTCATCAGCGGCTGTGCGCTCCAGGCAATGCCCTAAAGTTTACCGCAGTCCCAAACAGGGTTCTGTCAGACGGTTTGAAGAGTATCAGCAGATCGATTATGCACAGCAGACTATAGCCTATGGCAGGTAGATTTTGTTTCTCGAAATATTATGACTTTATTCTCATTAAATTGTGACTTTGCTCTCGTAATATTACAACATTTTCCTCAAAATATTACAACTTTATTCTCCACTTCTCAGAGAACACATGCAGATCTGGGATTTGTTCTGAATGTGCAGAGAGTTTTTTGAACATGAGCAGAAATCTTGCTGAAACACATATGAGCTATTAAAGTCCAGGAGTTCATAAAATGAATTAAACTGAATTGATATAGGCTTTTATTGAGGTGAATAAGTGTCACATGCACATTTAAAGAGGTTACTTCCCCAGACAAAAGACACAAAAGAGGATGGAAGAGTGAGCCATGCCTACATTGACTCAGCAGAGATAACATTATATGAGAGAAGTTGATCTAAAGGAGGATCAATATTTGAAAGCAATAGAGAATGCCTGTGAACCTTACTGCATTCAATTTCATTATATTTTAAGATTTTGAATTGTCACCCGTCATCTGAATTTTGTGTTTTCCTTTACATAAATAAAGACATTTACACCAAAATTTGGTGCATAAAAAATCACCAGAATGCAGGAGATGAAGTGGTTGATGCTCAATATTTCCTGGGGGAGGACCCCGAGACCCCCCCACTTAATATTATCCATTAAAATAAATCATTCTGGACCTCACTCATTTCTGTGGAGCAGTGATTATGGAAGCTGAAGTGGTTCACTGGCTACCTGAAATCAGCTGTTCCTCTGTTCTTATCATCGTTGATGTGTATGAGGAAGTGTGCTTCCCACACAGAGAATATGTTACGGTTAATGATTATTATACAGTAGGCTACATCATATGATGATGATCAGCTCATGAAAATATTATGCTGAAAGTGTTTTGTATTTTTTTAGGGCTGTCAAAGTTAACACGATAAAGCAAATTTGTTTTAACACCATTAATTTATTTAATGCATTAACACAATCCAATTTTTGAGGTTGTAGCAGGCTCAGTTTTAAAGCTAGAGTGAAGATACTGGCATCATATGAAACTAGAAAAAGGAATCCATTGGTACCAACCATGTCATACTAGCTTGTCGCGAAGGAGGTAAAATAACGCTCCAAACTTGCGCTAAATTTTGATGAGGAAAAACCTGTCATGGCCATTTTCAAAGGGGTCCCTTGACCTCTGACCTCAAGATATGTAAATGAAAATGGGTTCTATGGGTACCCACGAGTCTCCCTTTTACAGACATGCCCACTTTATGATAATCACATGCAGTTTGGGGCAAGTCATAGTCAAGTTAGCACACTGACACACTGACAGCTGTTGTTGCCTGTTCTTCACTAGCATTACAGGGCACCTTTTTGTTCACACATAATGGGCCATCGGTGTGTCATCCACAGGTCCCCCTAACCCCCTCTGAGTGTAGTCGCTGTTTTATGACACTGACATGCGGTGGACCGCGGGGGGGTGTAAAAAGCGCCGCATGTATACAGATAAAAACAGAAAAGTAAAAATGTTTACAGGTCATAAATCTGTCATAGGAAAACCAGTCAAAGCATGGACAGCTTCAGGACGGGAAGGAGAGATAGAGGGGGAGAGAGGGAGACTAATATATCCGTTTGTGTAGCCATAAAAACATGGAGCTATTTGGTTTGAATATTTCACTCAGTTAACATCATATAGGCTGACTTGAATGAAGAGCTGGAACAAGCTGATACACAATTTATATGAGATACTGTCAGACAGAGTGTTAAGGTGAAATGTAAAATCAGCAGTGGTGGAAGAAGTATTCACATCTTTTACTTGAATAAATGTAGGCCTAGCAATACAAAAAAAAAACACATTAATAATGAGAAGAATAAATAAATACTCTGTTACAAGTAAAAGTCCTGCATTCAAAATCTTACTTAAGTAAAAGTACAAAAGTATTAGCATCAAAATATACTTAAAGTACCACAAATAAAAGTATTCATAATGCAGAATGTCCCATTTAAGAATCATATATATGATATTATTGAATTATAATTATTGATGCATTCATGTGTTCATCACCTTAACTCTCATCCTACCAACATATTTAACATACAAGGACTACCGACCCAGAGAATAAACTGTAAATAAACAACCATCATAGCAAAATGTTAACTTATTTCTTTTAAAAACAGTATTACTTATGTAATTAATGCCATCTGAAGAAAAGACAGATTATTATTATTATTATTATTATTATTATTATTATATAAAACTTGAAAACACAAGGAATCCATTGGACCGACTATGTTGTACTACCTTGTTGCAAAGGAGGCTAAATAATGCTCCAAACTTACGCATAATTTTGGGGAGGAAAAACTCGCATGGCAATTTTCAGAGGGGTCCCTTGACTTCTGACCTCAAGATATGTGAATGAAAATTAGTTCTATGGGTACCAACGGGTCTCCTCTTTACAGACATGCCCACTTTATGATAATCACATGCAGTTCGGGGCAAGTCATAGTCAAGTCAGCACACTGACACACTGACAGCTGTTGTTGCCCGTTGGGCTGCAGTTTGCCATGTTATGATTTGAGCATATTTTTTTTATGCTAAATGCAGTGCCTGTGAGGGTTTATGTACAATATTTGTCATTTTATTGTGTTATGAATTGATTTCCATCAATAAATATGTACATTTGAAAGAGTATTAAATACTTGGCAAATCGCCCTTTAAGGTACATTTTGAACAGATAAAAAAATGTGCGATTCATTTTGCGATTAATCGCGATTAACTATTTTAAACAATTGACAGCCCTATAGTTAAAATATACAAATCCTCTGGAATGGTTCTCTTAAAGAGTAACTTTATACTAAAACAATACACCATCTACTTAATCCACTATCAGAACGGACTGAACCATGCCGCATGCATTCCAATTTTTAATCTTCCACAGAAGAAATGTATTAAACTGACTGAGCTGAGTGCGTGACTGAAGTCACAACGGTACATATTACAGGGCCAAAGTTTAAATCCACTGACTCGAACTGATTCTATGAACTGAATTCAATTTGGGATGTTTTGTTCAAATTTCTTGGTGACCGGAACAAAAGGAAAGGCAGATTTAAGACACTCCTCCTCTCTCCTCATCAGCCCCAAAACCTGTCCTCCCCACTGCTTACTGTCCTGGATTTCTAAAAACCACACAGGAGGGATAGATAAGCTCCATGTAGACGCAAAATTACACCAAGCGGGTAGAGGATTATAATACTGCTACATTTCTCCTGCTCTGTTTCTACCCCCCGAGCAGCTGATTGTTTATAATATTTGTCAGTTTATTGTATTTATGTTTTTGGTGGGGAAGAAAAAGAAACCCTTGTCTGTGGACAAATAGTCCTTCATCATGCACCCATCGCCAGCCATATAGTATCTCACACCAGTTATTATGCCCTGAGAGTCAAACATCAGCTCAGTATTAATGACCTGTTTCCATCTGGTTGTGGCTCATTAGGCTCGATGCGTCTCACCGCGGAGTCAACTGTCATCTGATGTGGCCTCGCCTGCAGCATGCAGCTCTAGGAAATGACAACTAGTCCAGTCTGACTCCCATAGTCCTCTTATCTCGGCTGCTGCTGCTGTCATCATGGGGTGAGGGGGTGAGGGTGGGGGGTGGACAGCTCAGCTTAGAGTCCACGGAGGCAGGGTTAAACTCCCTGATGAGTCAGTCAGACAAAGCAGGCTCCAAAAAGTTGGACAGTAACTTAATTAGTGACTTATTAAATTATAGTCCAAGGCAATTGATATTCTGCCCTGAAGCTAATGCAATCATATTTTGCATTTCATTTTTTTTTTTTTTTCCCCCTCCTCCTCCTCCACCAGATTGACTTTTGCTTGGTTCAATTATTTTCACAGACCGGCCAGCTCTTCTTGTCTTTGGTGGTAATGAAGCTCTTCAGGGTTTTCTTGTAGTGCGGTTATATTTCCGTGTTTCATGTCTCGTCCAATTATTTGCCGTCGTTCTGCTTGCCAAAACTTTTTCTGAAGATCGTTCATTATGTGTGACTCATTCACATGATGGCTTTCATGAATAATGTGCTTCATTTAGGTGCACATGTATGTGCACACACACACAAACATACACACACACAGATACACTGGATAAACAGGATCTAGACTATGTTTTTCCATACAAAAACACAACTAATCAAATTAGACCCTAAATGCATGGATCTTTTGCCAAACATTCCTATACACCAAAGGTCTCTAAAGACTCACACTGAGAAATTTTTTTTAATTGTTAACATCTCAGAATATAGTATTTATGATAATAAACCCACCAAAAATCGTTCTATTTTGGACATTCACGTGTTTTTGCAATTTGTATTGATTCAATTATATAGTAGATTCCAATACATTTTATTTCAAAAACTTATAATAACTGTCAATGTAGCCTATTATATTTTGTGTGTGTATAAATATTGTTATTACTACATTATTTTAATTAATTGTTATAACTTTTGCAGCCACTTAGACCCGTATTTGTCTTCTTTAGGGGGGGGCCTCTAGGGGAAAACTGAGCCTGCTGTAGTGTCTGAAAAACAGACCACTTCTTTAAGGGTTTCCAATTCCCATTCAACTGTATGCCAGTTGCAAGTTGCTTCAATTTTTTCCCTGAACAAAATCAATCTGTCATCTGCATTTCATTTCACTTCATGCATCTTGAGCAAACATTGTTAATAAAAGAAGCTAAGTGTAAATGCATCGGAGAAGCATTTGAGACAGATTGAAATCTGATTGCTGGTGGTGGTTTGAAGGAGGAGTGTGCTGTTGCTACTTAACCAGCCAACTAGGTGCTCAAGTATCAAAGGAACAACTGTGATAAAAAAAAAAAACTTGGCGACACTAGCTGATTAACTTGGAGAATCTGGTCGTGATATAGTTGAAAAGGTGTAAACGCATCTGTCTCTCCAATGACATTCTACTATTACAGTCTGTCCCTGTCTTTGCAGCTAATGTTAATGTGAAGTTACTGAAATTAGCTGTCATTCTCCCTGTCTCATTGAAGAGAAAAAAGCAGCTCCAGTGACATATTCCCTCAGCCTTATGTTCCCTCAGCCCTATGTTCCCTCAACCCTATGTTCCCTCGGACCTATGTTCCTTAGCCGTATGTTCCCTCGGACCTATGTTCCTTAGCCGTATGTTCCCTCAGCCCTATGTTCCCTCAGCCCTATGTTCCCTGAGCCCTATGTTCCCTCAGCCCTATGTTCCCTGAGCCCTATGTTCCCTCGGACCTATGTTCCCTCAGCCCTATGTTCCCTGAGCCCTATGTTCCCTCGGACCTATGTTCCCTCGGACCTATGTTCCCTCAACCCTATGTTCCCTCATATCAATACCTCCACGGTGCCATACCATTGTTCAGACGGCCCATTATTATTAAACCCCAATAGTCCCATTGGACCGAGAGCCCATTTGTCTGACAGTCCGAAAACAAACCATAATTCCGAAGGCCCATTGGTCAGAAAATACAAAAAACAGGAGCACATATCTAATTATTATGCTGCGACGTCATCGGACCTTCACAGTTGTGATATTTTTTATTCCTACTATGGCAAAAGCATGACTCGCCCTACTCTGCCTCTGATTGGCTTACCCCAATATCCTTACCCTAAACATAACTAATCTCACTCCTCATGTCTAAACCTAACCAATCCAACCAACGAAGGCAATGAGTACTAGCCAGACTGTCTGGCTGTTATCAGATATTGTTAGCGCGATATCTCAAAAAGTTAAAGACTCATTTTAACATGGGCCAAGGATGATGCTGAGGGAACATGGGGCTGAAGGAACATAGGCATGACCCTGTGCTGGCTTGCCCATTAACACCAAAGTTATAGATTTACAATAGCATTTTTCACCATTCCCAAAATCTGGGAAAGATCAAACACGCAATGTGTTTTTTGTCTCAGTGATGATATGTATATGATATGAAAGGACTTACATACACACTCTTAGCATGTTGTACATGGACATTGTGCACCAGAGAAGAGGTTCAGGATATTCTGTGTTCTGCAGTAAGACAAAACAAAGAGACATAGCCCTGACTTCATGTATTGATTATATGACATATTACATTTACATGCATATGCTGAATATAGGTCTATTGATGTGTCTAGCTGATGCTGCCTGACCTCCCCCGGCTATTAGCCTTGGACATAGCTATAGAATGAAGAAGCATCCAGTGCAGTTTGAATGTCTACATAATCAGTAAATGATGAATGGATCAGGGAACATGAATGTTCTCATAAGCTAAGTGCTGTAATCAACTACATGCATGGTTATGGTTATGGAAGATATGCACAACATACACTTTTTTTATGTGACATGAGGTCAGACTGATGAATAGCTTTCAGACGCATCAGGTCCAGAAGAATTGTGGTCTGCAAAAAGATGGAAAATAAATGTTCAAATCCATAAAGCAAGCAATGTGTCACTTTAAAGGATAGAAACCTTAGTTTACAAAATGAAACACTTTCACAGAGCAGGAGGATGTGCTCTCTTTAGCAAGTTTAAGGAAAGTTCTGAAGAAGAACTTTAAATTTAAATGTTTTTATTTTTTTCTTATTGGGTCTATCAACCTACACAAAATTATAGGACACATTTTCACAGAGAAAAAAATAATGCATATTCATACTACATACTGTCCAGTAGCAATATAACCTTTGTCATTGTGACATTTTAAATCTACACATGGTAAAAGAAAAATGTAAACAACCAAACTAAACCAAATTATGAGTGAAATATGATTAAGAGCAGTATTGTTGGAGATTCCTCTCTGCTGTAATCTGTGGTTCTGCAGCTACATATGACAATAATGAAGCATTACAACCATGTAACAACAGATTGCTGCTGAAAAGCAGAAATATTGATTTATAAAGCTGTTACCATCTGCTTTTCACAGCGTCTGTCTTTTTACCATCTTATGTGTTTTTTCTAGGTATGATTTTTCCACAATGAAACTCATCAATGCAACAAGATTGTTCAGCAGCCAACTCTCAGACTCAGAGCCTCTGACCAACACAATAATGCACTATTTAGGCCTAGCCACACCAGCATGTAAAACGGCAACATTTTACAACAAATTCAAATAATTCCAATGTAATTGCTATATGACTGGCGGATTTGATTGCAAGGGCAAAGTAAATCCACACAAACTGTTTCATCAAGTTCAACTTTGATGAACTTTGACCCACATATCAGTACCATTGACCAATAGCGAACCGTCTTGACTGTGCTGACCTTTCAGGGAACAGAGAGTCCAAAATGGAGGAAGCTGTCGTATCTTTTTAGCTGTGTGTCACCATTCAAATATTATTATTCTGCTATAAACTGCTCCACAAAAGTAGTCTTGCGATACCAGACAATCGGAGATCTCTGCCTACTGAATGTTTGGGGATTTCTAAATGAAAAGTTGTTGCTAGAACAACGGCGAGAATGGCCGCTGACAAACCTACGCCTCTTACATGTCCTAGATTCAGGCCAATCACAACCGTTTACCTACATGTGTGGGACGCACAGGGTGCCACGTGGGGATAACGCGCTGTTATTGGTGCAAAGCATCTTCAGCAACAACAGTTCTGTGCATGTGTTTCTGCTACAACAGTCTTAACAAGCACGACTTCTGCATGTCACCGCCCCAATATGAAGGACCGCCCTAAAGACTTTGGATTGGTTCTCCTGTGCAGTCTCTAGTTGAGTGAAACATTTAGAGACTGACCTGTGAGTCTACCACAAAAGAGGAATGGTTTGCAGACAGTTATGAGACAGGAGTCGATGGTACCTGTCCTGTTAGCAACTGAGTTAAGATACCGAGCTGGCTAACTAACCATTAGAATTAGTTTGGACATTGGATTTGTTGACAATAGGAAAATATAGAATATTGCCAGGTTTATCCACACCAAATCAAAATCTGCTGGACCTTTTGTCCAGGTTGTATGTCAATGCATTGTGAGCAAAAACAGAATTTTCCAAATTGTCTCACAAGAAAAAAGCAGAGATTAGATAAGGGTCTAAAAAATATACAATTTTACTGGGTTTTTTTTCTTTCTTACTTCAGTAATTATCTCACAACCCCTTCCATTCATTTTGCAACCTCATTGGGGTTCCCCACCCTTGGATTGGAAACTGATAAACAATCTACAAGGTCATCCTAAAACCTTCAGAAAGAACAAACTTTTGTGTAAAAGAAAAAGAAATGCCGAAATATAGTGTTGGAATTGGATAATTTGTTAGTACTTCTTTTTTTTCTTTCTTCACAAAAAGCTGATATGTTGGGTTTGCTACAAAGGTGCACCTTTTTCCTACCTAACTGAAGTTATCCCACAACTCCAGGAGGGCCTCTAGCAGAGGAGTTTCAGTGCAACCTCTGGTCCAAAGAGGAGCTGAAACCACTGCGTTGGCCTTGGGCTGCTTCATACCGCTAGGTTTTCAACCCACTAATGATTCATGCTACTTTCACAGCTCTGGATGGAAGAGGAAATTGCCTTGGTGTATGTCCACATTCATATTCTATTATGTTCTAATTTTAACGAGATGAGCTATAGACCTTATGGCCAGTGGCTAATCAGGTCGATGATTAACAGCAAACAGCCCTGCAACCATCCTGCAATGTGTCATCATTCATGTTTCAATGAGTTCAGTCGCAATATGTCTGCTTCGGTTTGAACTGAGCACTCTGTTTTTTGATCAGCATCAGGGGTGTTTCAGCATTTTGCACGGACTCGTGATCCGACATTGACCGATAATATGATAGTATTACTACACCTGAGAGGTTCCGCCATTGGATGCATTATCCCCAGGCTGGAACTGTAAACCTTACCCATGAAGGAAAATCCTGTTGCAATCTGGATCTTATTTTCATTCAGTTATAATAGAACCATTAGCTTCATTTTGCAGAGATACGGCTCATTACATTAATTTAGCTGACGCTTGTATCAAAGGGACTTACAATACGTGCATGTGGGTACAACCCAAAAAGTGCATGAATCATGTAAGTACATCAACTTCATCAAATATACTGATCTACTTCAAGTGATCCATTTAGAGACAACAGGAAGTAGAGAAAGAGTTTTTATTTTATGGGCCAAACAGATGAGTTCTCAGTCGGCGACGGAAGATGTGTAGAGTTTCTGCTGTCCTGATGTTGATGCAAAAAGTTGAGAATTTGTTGAGCGTATAGCCGGGCCCTCTTCGTAGTGAGGGAGCAGCAACCTGATTGGCGGTAGCAGAGCATAGTGGACAGGCTGGGCTGTACAGGTTGACCATGTCCTGGATGTAGGAGGGGCCTGAGCCATTCACAGGACAATCAGCAAGTACCATTGTCTTGAATCGGATTCGAGCAGTAGTGTGGGAGAACCTGGGTAGGTTGAAGACCAGCCGGGCTCATTCAGGCACACCAGCCAGGAGCAAGTAGGCACAGTAATCTAGACGTGAGATGACAAGAGTCTGGACCAGAACCTGTGACGCATCCTGGATGAGGAATGGACATATCCTGATGTTTTCATCCAAAAAAACATATAATATTGTTATCATCCATTCTGTTGTAAAACTGCTTGCATGACGTCACTGCTAGGAGTATGTCTTTGAAATGAAACAAACGCCTATAAAGGGAACTCATTTTAGGCCACAATGAAAGTCATTTTTTGCCAGTGTTTCCACTGTGCTCACACAAATTTTGTCTATGGTATTTAAAATGTATAAAGTTACTATTTTTGTTTTTTTAAGACAGCTGTCTTGATATCGTAATGATGTGCCACAGATGGGAAACTGTAATGGCAATATTTTTTCCTCAACAACGGGGTGTAGAATCTTTACAATATTTTAATGCATTTACAGCAACCGTCACGGGCCAGTTAACGTCTGGTGAAACATGTAGTTAACATTGACTTATCTATATATTTATTTTAGGGCTATCAATCGATTAAAATATTTAATCGCGATTAATCGCATGATTGTCCATAATTAATCGCAAATTAATTACACAACTTTATTTGTTCAAAATGTACCTTAAAGGGAGAATTCAATACTCTTATCAACATGAGAGTGGGAAAATATGCTGCTTTATGCAAATGTATGTATATATTTATTATTGGAAATCAATTAACATCACAAAACAATGACAAATATTGTCCAGAAACCCTCACAGGTACTACATTTAGCATATAAATATGCTCAAATCATAACATGGCAAACTGCTGCCCAACAGGCAACAACAGCTGTCAGTGTGTCAGTGTGCTGACTTGACTATGACTTGCCCCAAACTGCATGTGATTATCATAAAGTGGGCATGTCTGTAGAGGGGAGACTCGTGGGTACCCATAGAACCCATTTTCATTCACATATCTTGAGGTCAGAGGTCAAGAGACCCCTTTGAAAATGGCCATGGCATTTTTTCCTCTCCAAAATTATGCGTAAGTTTGGAGCGTTATTTAGACTCCTTTGCGACAAGCTAGTATGTCATGGTATCAATGGATTCCTTAAAGAAATTAGTGACGTTAAAACAAATTTGTGTTAACGTGTTATTGTCGCGTTAATTTTGACAGACTTAATTTATTTATTTATTTTATTTATTTAAAGTGATGTTTCAATTTATGTCAGTATCTTTTCTTTCAGAATGGCTTTGGTTATGGCGGTGTGGCCAGACATGTAAAGAAGGGACGGAGCCAGACAACTGGGTAGACACAGAAAACATGTTGATGTTCTGACCAAATAAATGCAACAAGACATTTGAATGAACGCCGCAAACCATGTAAACCAACCATCCAATCAGACCGTCCATCAGGGACGGAGAGCGTTTTGTCTTCTAAAAGGGAGGATGAGATCTGGTAGTTACAGTTACAGGTTACATCTATTATGTGCACTTCATCTTAAGATAATTAATCTGCCATATCAAAGTTATGCATTGACAACTTTTTTGCTTTGCCGCTCTTTCTTGTTATTTATGATCTATTGATGGCTTCAAAGAATGTGACAGCTGTGACTTCAGGAGGTGTACAGTCACTGAAGGAGGTTTACTGGAAGCAAAAAGAAACAGAAAAACTTAAGAATTTTGTAGATTGTTTGACAGGCATTCTTTTTTACTTTGCAGTTGTCAATCATTCACTGAGTTCTACTTTTTTTCCCCCCTGAACACATTCCTCTTTTTACTCTCCCTGTCAGTTTTGTTAACTTAATATTTTCTCCACCTTCCACATCAAAGTCTGTGTCCTGCTACCTTTAAAATGCCACCTGCTCTTCCCTCACTACCTCCTGTACTTTGTGACCGAGAAACGGTTTTGGGACTTTTTGATTAAGCTAATATGTTCAGACTGGATAGGCCACTTCATCTGTAGTGGGGTGCGTGTAGACTTTGATGAATTATTAAAGCCACAACTGTGTGGATTTCTGTTTTCTTATCTTTCTTCTCTTTCACTTTTCTACTTTCCCTTTCCCTGCTTCCTCCGACATACTTCCTGGTAGGAGAGTGAGGGAGGATGGGAAAGTAGCAGTAGAAAGGATGCATGCACAATTTCTCTTCTCCCACAACTTTTTTTATACACCACACCACCAGGGAAAAGTCATTGAAAACTGCACTTTTTCGTTTCTTTCTGGAACAGAATTAATATTTGTCTCTTGAATTAGGTGATGGTGAGGTAGAATTTGATGATGAAATTGTTAACATTTATGAGGGTTAGTCCTTTTTTGGCTGGACCGCAGAGGGTCAGCCCTACAAACGCAAAAGTCTGTCACTAATTGACTGACTGAGTGATGAAGTTACACGATTGGTCAGCCAAGTGTTGGAGATTCCTCATTGGCCGTTTCTCTTACAGAATGAAAAGACTGGGAACAGTCCTTTACGCAAATTAACCCGTCCAGTGCGACGCGTCCGGCTCACGAAACTTGGACCAAGTTGTAAAACTAGGCGATTTAGTTCTCAAATGAAACGAGGTTCAGCAGTGGAATAGCGTATTTCTCGCTTAAAATGTTTTTCAGAAGTAGATTGTGGTGGATTGTTTAGACGCAATAACAGAAAGTTTATGTGCAGGCCATCATGTTGTTTCCTGTTTGAAACGGCAAGCAGGAAACCAGGGACCAATCAGTTGCATTTAATCCACGATAGAGGACGTCACCGCTTGAACGTCCAGTTGAGTGGAGCAGCGGGTCCTATAGTGTCCTCGCCGGACCAGGTGGATATATACCATTGGATTGACCATACACAGCCATTATACTCGGTTTTGACCCCCCATAATGAGGGCAGACGATATAAAAACAGCAACAAAAAAGTGACAAATAACCTATGTATTTGTCGTTGCTTTAAAAAAATGATCACATTACATCAATTAAGGAATAAGACATTTTGTGAACAAAGCTAGAACTTTCTGCTGGAAGCGTGGGACATCTTCAAGAGAGTCCCCAGTACGCTCTGAAAAAATGAAAGCTCACTATCATCTTCTTCATCCAGGCGATCAAGCTCTGGCGCTCCATTTCTACTCATTAGGAGGAGGCGGATTTCAAGAGCAAAGGGTTGGCGATCTCTTTCCTCCCCACATCAGACTACTCTTGGACCAAAAAAGGGTTCTTCAGGCTCTTATGAAGTCTTAAATTCAATTTTTTATAAATATGTGGCCTTAAAGTATTAGTTTGGGCACGCTCACAAGATACAACATGTAAAAATAACATGTTTGAAGTTGCCTATACTCCATGCTGTATATTTGCCTGTTTCGCAGAAATTGATATCAACCTTCTAATCTGACTTTGAGTTTGATAGCGAGCTCAAGCTCATTTCCCCAAATGTTCTACTGCTCCTTTGATGTTAATCCACACCGCAGCATTAATCAAATCCAACTAACTCTAAACCCAAGTCCTGAACCTCCCTTTGAAGAAGCAAGGCCTAGCCACAATATCCTCACACCGAAAACGTAGCTTCCTTCCACAGAGCCAGCGAAACAACAGCACACGGCCACGTACAAACACACACCGTTCGCATGCTTCTGTCGCCAGATTTGATACACTTTTCGCTTCTGATTTAGTCCCAGCAGCTCTAATATGGCCTCCATTAGCACCTGTGCACCGCCTTTCCCTTTCAATATCTCAGCATCGGCAGAATGGCCGGATCACCCTCTCAAAGTGACCCTTCTCGCTGTTTTTTTTTTCTCCCCACCCTACCTATCAAATTGATGAGAATTAGATGCCACTCCTCCAGCCGTGCCTGTCTCCTCTTTAATTGGCGTTTGATATTCTGCGGTTGTCATTTCAAGAGGGAGAACAAGGGGTTGCCATTCATCGTGGCTCCTGTAAAGGGAGAGGGGGGGGTGAGTGTCACTCAGTCTGATGGCTCTGTAATGTGTTTTGGGTTACAGACACTCCTGAGCCGTCTGTCAGTTAGCTTAGCCCTCCATCTTTTCCCTTATTCAGGCGACTGAGATTTCATTTAGCCACCCCGTCCATCAGCGAAACGCTGTCCTCTTAAACCTTTCACTTATAAGCCGACTGGTTTTCCTGGACGTCCAAAGGTATAAGCGGAAATTTCTGAAATGTTCTCACCCCCGCCTCCTCCCCACCACCAGACACATCACTGCCAGCAACTCGGATATTAGATCAAAAATAAATTTGAAGTAAACTTTATATTTTCAAGAGCAAGTGAAAGTCCTCAGTGCAGGGTTCCATTTTAAGGAAGCCGGGCGGGGGGGGGGGGGGGGGGGGGGT
>CAKALU010033100.1:0-64723 GCA_916700995.1 Hozukius guyotensis | reverse complement strand
AACGATTGGAAAATGAGATTACTGCTGCACACAGTTTTTCATACCACAAGATGGTCAATCTGTGTTAATTGGGGGCAGACTCTACTACAGCACCGGTATGAACACACAGACTGGAGTATATTTGCCACTCCCTCTCAGGCATTCTTATGATCCTTATGCCTCCTCCTTTCTGGACTATATCAACAGTAACATCAACAGTATCACCACTAGGGCTGGGTATCGTTTCTAAAATTACAATGCCAGTACCAATACCAGTACCCTTCTAGCGATACCGATACCAATAGAGTACTTCATTCGATACCCATCATGTGAATGGAAGCTGTGTGTCCCACTGGCTAGGTAATCGCCGCCTCATTACACAGCGCTCATACAGCAGTTACTGCTGATAATGCCGCTCCCCGACTCATGGTTGCAGGACCGCAATGTTGCGGCCTGCTCCATGTTCAGAGCTGTGTGCAGGCAGGCAATCCCGGCTATATGGGTTGTAAAACTCTCGGCATCAGAGACTGACGCAAGGGTTACCCCTTTTGCGCTACTTTTGGACGGATCAGGGACGGCGTGTCAATATACGCTCGTTACATTTATAGTGTCCTTTTAAAATAAACTTCACAGAAAGTTAGGTTTAGGCGACACAACCACTTAGTTAGGATTAGGAAACAGTTGTGGTTGACGTTAACTTCACTGAATAGTGACTCACGTTACTCACGGGACTGACAATGCTAACGACTTACGTGACTCATTGGACTGACGATACCAACGAGTCGCGTGACTAACGACTGACGTGACAAAATAAGTCGTTGCTTTTAGTTTCATGCGGGACACAAACTGTGGTCTCCTGGTTGAAAGTCTTGTGTTTGACCCATTCACCACAGGTCGTTTCACTAGAGAAGCTTCGATACTACTTGGTACTGGGTTGTTTCGGTCGATGAAGGCCTCTATTCAACCAACTGTATACCCCCCCAGAGCCCCTCGCCATCGGAGACTGACGCACAGGGTAACCTTCTTGCGTTACTTTTGGACAAACCAGTCAATATGCACTCGTTACATGCATAGTGTCCTTTCAAAATAAACGTCCTTTTTCACAGGAAGTTAGGTTTAGGCAACACAACCCCTTGGAGTTAGGAAGCGGTCATGGTTGACGTTAACTTCACGGACTAGTGACTCACGTGACTCACAGGACTGATGATACTAACGACTCAGGTGACTGCCAACTCATGGGACTGACGATACCTACGAGTCACGTGACTAAAAACTGACTTGACAAAATAAATCAACGTTACTTTTAGTTTTGTCCATTTTGTAATGAAAATTATTCCAAGTTTCAGGTGATTATACACTAATGAAAACATAATAATTGATATTATATTCCATTTCTGCCAATAGATCCCACTAAATTATACACACTGGTCCTTTAAGTGAAGTATCTGAACACTTCCTGCACACTGGTGCAACCAAATTAAACAGCAAGTAAATGGGCCATCTTCTTCCTCTATCAAAGCCCAGAGTGATGCAGCCCACTCTTCAAGGCAGACTGTTAAACAGCCATCTGATCTCTGCTTGAGCTATCAAGCAATTTTTATGCAATAAAATGGCCCAGAGAAAGCTTCCACACGGCCATAGCTTGTCCATATCTGTATTATTTGTTCCTACATTATCTAAATTTATCTTGATATTAAAACGCAGCCTGGGCCAGTTCATCTACATAATGTTATTTATTGTCCTCCTCTTTCGCTTCAAGGACTTGCAGGGCCATCTAGCAGTACATCATATGCAAATAAATTACAGCACGGTCGCAAACAGCACAGAAAAATCTCTAAATATGCAAAAGGTAAGAGCTTTCACTTGAGTCTCAGCGAGAGCGGCTGTGTTGTTTCATCTCAATCGTTCCTTTCTCGCTGTAGCTGTTACAGAGCAAAGCCATACGGAGGGTGAAAGTTACAGATATTTCTTTAGGCTCATTATGTGGAGATCGCTACCTATTGATCTCGTTGTCATGTCAACAGTAATCTTGTGATCGCGGCTTAATTGTCTCAGTATCTGTAGATAACAATCCTTGCCTGTCATTTAATTTGGACATTATCTGAGTTCAGTCAGAGACACTAGACGTCAAGAAATTGACTATTTATAGCACATGATTATGCAGTTAGATTATGTGGAAAAGGCTCTGCGCTATGAGGGAAAATCTATGCAGCAATGAAAATTCTCTTTGGAGAACTAATACATATATACATGGAAGAGTAATGGTGAGAAGTGTCCTCTCAAAAATGACAGCATCAGTTGTTTCAGAAAGTGCCCCGAAACGACATCTGTTTAAATTCAAGTGATAGGCCCTCTAGCAGCTGTAGAAATCAAAAGAGTAAGTGACGTAGTTATAGAGGAAGTCCACATAGGGAGGAGGTCGGGGTGGATGGATCAACAAAACATCTGACTTTAATAAGGGAGGTTTCACGTTTCCAACCGACAGTCAACATTTTATTTTATGACCACTATTGTGTGGGTTTTCAAGGTGGTGGATAGGCGTGTTAAAGCATCCAGCTGTCACTGGGGGAGACCGGAGGTTGTGTCCTGTAATGGATATGCATTTCACTGTTAAAAACCCATAACCTTGATCTTTCCCTATCCTTTACCAAGTGTTTTAGTTGTCTAACCTTAACTATATCGTAACCATATTTTATTTGCCATAACGGCAACCATTCCCTAACCTGAGCCATACTCAAGTTGCCATTTTAGACATTGTAGAAAGAAATAATTTAGAAAATGTTGGCAATGAATGTTAGAATTGTCTAAAACAAAAGGTCATGTCTGGTGATAGGATTGTTCAAAGGTGTGTAAAGCTGGGCATACACTGTACGATTTGATTCCTACTCCTTCTGTATGAGTAGATTGTTTGCGATTGTAAAGTCAAAGCTCATGATTTATGTGCTCACACTGTACGTGTCAAATAGAGAGAAAAAGGTCAGCACAGGCCACAATACTAAGAAGGCAGAAACGTGCTGCCTTGATTATCTGTGCTAACCTGTCTGCTGAAACGTCTAAAAAAAAAGAGGAGCTGGCGTATATGGACTCGGTGGTGGTGAGGAAGACGTGGACAGTATGGCTTGTTCATTTTGCGGAGAAAATTGGAGGTAAGCTAGCTACGTTTTACTATATGTATTGTACATCGTATTCTTCTTGCCTGAGATATCAAACACTTTCTCTGGTGATGACAACTTGAAAATATCTCATCCGTCCTTCATGGCTCATCTAAAGATATGTCGAGATCTGTTGTCTTGAGTTGACACAATTGTAGCACCTCAAAACATAGTCCGGTGTCTCCAGATATAATTATCTCAGTTGTTAAAAAATGATGTTTTTATAGCAACCAAAGTCACAGCTTCTGTTTAAAAGTTTATTTGAGCAGATTTCCAATGAATTTGTAATAGCTACCTACAGTGTGGTGCAGAATTCAATCCCTCTGTGGCAGCTGGGATCAGTCAATCAGGATGGGGTGTGTTTGATAGGGGTGCACGTCGCTCCCTGGCCAGGAATAGGTACAGGTAGACTTGAAATCACATGGGGAGCTATATAGAACCTTTTTGTTTCGTTTCCACCATGTTCCTGTCAGCAGTCAGCACTGTAAAAGAGCCCAACGGGACCTGTCAACGTCTGTCAAAAAGTGCACACAGGAAAGAAGCCAATGCCTTACTCGTTTTAGCAGAGAAATTGGAGAACTACACACACATTTGCACCATTAAACTCAAATGACTGCACTTTTCTGCAGGCCAGCATACACACAGCACTTTATCCCACTGACAATACTCAGCCAAGTGTTACACTGGCTTACCATGGGAGGCAACGCCGACAGTTTATAATCAAGTCGACTGTTTGACTTGTAAGAAAATACTAATCATGTTAGCTTCATTTCACTGCTATCCAATCTGTTGTAAAATTAATTTTAAAATTATTTCAATTACCTACAAGGCATTACACAGCAAAGCCCCAGAGTACCTTGCTGAGCTTTTAAGACCACAGTATCCTTCATGATGTCTGCAATCACCACAGCACTACCTTCTAATTAAACAGCACAACACAGTATATGATTCCACTACATCCAGTGTCAATATTTAGTGCCAGTGCTGTAGGTAACGTTGCCCTTATTTAGCAACCTTTTTTTAGTTGCCTAAACTTAACAATACGATAGTTGCCGTGTGGAGATATTGTTAGCTCAATAGCAAGGTTCTTGACTGGCAACAGGGTTGTGTTTATCAATGGCAGCCACGTAATTAATTCAGTTTTGTCTTCTATTGCAAATTTTTGCAACGAAGAGAATATTAAAATCGGACTCAGCAAGGTTTCTGTGCGGATTAAAAAAAACACAAAAAATGCGGACTTGGTGTGCAAAGACCTTTACTGTATCTAAACTGGTTTGTTCTTATTTATTTGCAATATTACAATGGCAACTGACATGAAACAGACAACCAATAAATGACCTTTTTGGCCACTTGGGGGCAGTGGAAATAAATTGTGAAGACAATGTTGATATGTCATCACCTTTTAAGTTTTAATGGCAAACTTCCAATATTCAATCTCTTTTAGCTCTTTTTTTGGTCTCCACCAACTCCTGGGAATATATGTCTCTTTAGCTGCTAAGTACTTCACTATGCTGACTGTGTCTGTCTGCTGGTAGTTTTATTTTGTATTGTGAATTTCCGCAACAAAGAGAATAATATAATGCATCAGACTCAGTGTGCAAGGTTTCTGGGCGTAACAATTTTAATGGATGACGGATTAAAAAAAACACGAAAAATGCGGATTTGGTGTGCAAAGGCCTTTATTGTATATAAACTGGCTTGTTGTTATTTAATTGCAATATTACAATGACGACTGACATGAGTCAGACAACCGATAAATTGCATTTTTGGCAACTTGGGGGGAGTGGAAACAAGTTGTGAACACAACAATGATATGTCATCACCAAGTTATATGGCGAACTTCCAATATTCACTCTCTTTGAGCTCTGTTTTTGGTCTCCACCAACTCCAGAGAATCTGTCTGTTTAGCTCCTAAATGCTCCACTATGTTCACCAGGTAGTATACAATTTTTGCGGAAAGCAGCTGTTTCTGCGGACGAAAACGACACTATGAGAGCGGTGAGAGTGAACCAGAACAGTAGAATTTTGAGCCGGACAGGCAAACAAAGAGCTAAAATTCACTATAAAGCTGAGTAAAGTCAAGGGGAGCTGCAGATTCAGCTGATTCAGCTTCTCTGTAGGTTCATCACTACGAGCGACCCCTGTTAGTCAAATTGTTTTCACATTGTCCTTCGATACAAAATATTGATTATAGCTGCTTCAATGTTTGCTTTCACTTTGTCATAAATATCAAAATAAACATCTAATTTCAAGACTTTCTTTATTTTAGTTTTGTGCTTATGTAACAGGTGTGTTCTTGTGTTGTGTTATAAAGACACCTCAGGCCAGGATTCCCAGTTGAGTTGGTTGATTATATCATAAGTACCTGATCATAGACAAACAGTGTCCAGGTCACTGGACTGTTCTGGAACATATATCTTCAGTAATGATGTTACTAACAATATAGAAACACTCAAGTTACCACACAACACACAGCTTGGTAGCTAACTTTGCTAGCAACATAGCCTACATGTGGTTGTTCGTAGAACAGATATAATGAATTACAAATCCACAAGTGTTTGTCCATATCCCAACTCCTCAAGGTACATATAGTAAAGTATACATTTATATGACAAAATGATGAACCAAAAATTAACACTCTCTTAAAACAATCTGCACAGTGTTATAACTGTGTCTTACCGCTCAAGTTAAACTGGGAAGAACGTAAGGTGCGTCATTCCCTTAAAGGCAACCACACGTCTTTTAAATATATACAGCTCTGGTACAATGGCAATGGAAGCCTTATTAACCATGTTACACTTACAGTATATATGCTGCATAGTTAATTTGCGCTTAAGCAAATTACCACACAGCAAACCTGGAGAAGTACTGCACGTTACACAGCGAACGGGAGGAACGGGGGGTTAATGGAGGCCCACAAGCTCATTTTTGCCCTGGAGCCCCCTTGGCAGTTTCATATAGCCATGTCTGGAACAATATATCATATCATGTTAGAATGTCTGATTCTGTTAATATTGAAACTCGTTAAAGACTCATTTATAAGATAAGACAGGATAAGATAAAGTTTATTAATCCCACGCAGGGAAATTGAAGTGTCACAGCAGCAGATGTTCGAGAAACAGGTGCATAGTATAAAAGCAACCGCATAGTATAAAAGCAACAATCATCATGAAAATATAAGGCACTAAATATTATATACACCACCGTATTAAATATCTATAAAGTATACTGAGACAAAAAAAAGAAAGAAATTGCAATAAAAAAATTGGCCTCCTGGTTGTAATCTTCCCCCCCATACTTGCTGTCACCTTGATGCAGACTTTAGCAAGGTGACAGCTGAGGGGAAGAAGCTGTTCATGAGCTTGCTGGTCCTGGAACAGAGAGTCATGTAGCCCAACATAAGCAGTCTTTCTCACTTTATTATTCTACGTCACTAGCTCTGAGCGTAGCATATTCACGTGGATGCGTTTGCATTGCAGTCAGAAGACTACATTGTGTACATTTGACAAGCCAAAAGCCACAAAGGCGATGTTATTGCGCGAAAAAATGACTTACAAATTACCGTGCCATTCATACGCCATTTGGTGAGACCGGGTTGGCTATAGTGACAGCTGTTCAGAGAGAACAAAATGTCTTTATTGAGCTTCTGCGAGGCTGAACTTCCCTGTGAACTCAAACTATATACAGGACACTTCTTCTGTCTTTGTCTGTCTGCCTTTGTCTCCAAACTCCCCGTCTCTCCATCAGATCAGAGTGATGAAATAGTGTACTGCCAAGCCGCAGGCATTTAACGACATCTGAATGGCTGCCAGCCATTTCATATGAGATTTTCACACAACAGAAGAAAAGGCCTGCGATTCCTCAGATTAGGGGGCGCTGGATGCTGCCAGTCTCCTCAACACTCCTGCCTATTAAACCTCGGCAGGAGGGATTCCTGAACCCACCGCTCGCTTCCAAACAAGACTGTAGCGCTAATTCTTCTTTCAACAGCCTTTTCAAGAGCCAACTGGATTCCTTTAGGCTGTCTCTGTGAAGAACACTGTCTCGCACACGCCTGTGGTGGTTCGACATCAGTTCAAACTCTCTCATCCTCTCCATCTAAACGCTACTTTGTGCCTTCACGTCGAGGCTACACTGTCCTAACTCCCTGCAGCAACAGTTACGTTGCTCCTCACATGATTTTTTAAGGCTCAAAACTTTAAAATCTTAAGCTGTTCATTTTTTGCTTATTTAAGCACTGAACTTCCGGGAGAATCTTAGATATATTATTCTGGTAAGGTACAATACTGTGGGTGAAGTTGCTATGGTAACACAGTTCCTGCAGGTGAATCCAACCTTGATTGCATTCAAAGTTTTTTTTATTGCGTAATTATTATAGTATCTAGTATCTGATGGAAATCACAGGGAAAGGAGCCAAACTGGACGGTGCCATTTATTAGTTGTAGTTGTGTATTTGTGGTGTACTGTGAATGCAATGTATATATTGTTTGTTGTCTGTATGAGTTGATTTGGTGGCAAATGAGTTTCCCCATTGGGGTTTTATAAAGCTTTCTAATCTAATCTAAAAGGAGAAAACCAGCGCTGTGTTATTCATTCATTGTGTCAATTTAAGAAGAAATACTCTTTAGTCAGTCTAGGGCGCTGTTCAGAGACTCTTCAGTGTTGCCCCTTATTTGAATTGATTTCTAATGCACTACTGTGCAACAGAAATCAGACTTCTACAGACATTCTTAGAGACTCATTATAAAAGGATAAACATGAGTTATTCCTCAGGTTACTTGATGCAAATGTGATTTTTGTGTCATTTCAAGAACAAGTCTGGTGATATTTTATATTTTTCTTTTTAAAACCCATACAAAGACCCAAATGAACAAGTATTGTGCGTGTATCAAAGCCTGATTTATCTTCTTCCTCTGTCCCATAGAGCTCCATTGTTTTCTAAAAACTATTAAAATCACAGCAATGAGCCACACGGTTGAACTGGGTGACATGTTCCCTCATTACCATGAGCACACACACTGTCGTTTATTATGACTCAATCCCACATACACCGTCCTGTTGCCCCAAATACTCACTATAGCACCAAATGTGGATTAATCCACCGCTGAAAATAGTCCCCAACAAATGCACAATTTCCTCCTGTTTGAGTAATGTTTCATAAAAACTACAGTGACCAGGAAACAGAAAATTAATCTATATTTGAGCTGTCAAGACAGACAGACAAAGTGTGGAGAGACTGGCTAACACATTGTTGATTTTTGTTTTTTCAAGGGATTTGTTGATGGTATGAAAATTATAGTGTCATAACCGGAAAGTGCCTTTGTTTTTGTCCTCATACTCTTTAAGTGCTTATTTCTGTGGTGTTTTTCTGGATGCAAAGCATTTTGGTCGACTGATGTATTCACTGTCTTACTAACAATTTGCCTCGATCAATAAATCAGTAGTTGTTGTTATTATATATTTTCTTTCCACTTGTGATGCATCTGTTATGCTGCTACATTGACATTTATTTGTCAGTGGATCACTGGATATTCTTGTTTGGTTCTGCAGTCATGTTGTCGAACTTTGCAGATGTTAAAAAAACAACTAAAGTAGAAAGTAGCGCTGAGCGCGGCTCCAAATTTTTAACAGTACCGGGTGCCCGGTTGTAAGAACAGAAGAAACAAATCACCGGCACTCACGGATGAAAAGTCTTTCTTAGTTTCCATGTTTCAGCTATAAGGCATCATCGGCGTAATCACTCAAGCAGTAATGCCAGTTTTAAAACATTCAGGTGAGGCACAGACATCAATCAGGAAAGAGAATACATGATACCATAATAAGATTCATCTGTGAATGCACTGCCAGGACACAGCCTCTCACAACAAAGGAGGCGTGATCACAACAGTCAGAAACAACCAGCAATAAAATATAAAACATTTTGAAAGCCCAAGACCGGAAAAATATGACAACAGCCACACCATACAAATGAATGGAGACACACTCGAAATCTAACATATTAATATTTATATATATATATATATATATATACAGTATATAAAAGCTTAAGTAGGCGAGATTGGAGCAAAAATGATTTAAAAAAGTTATTTTTATAAAACGGTCGCTATATCCTGACAGTAGTACATGAAACAGGTGTGTGTCCTCCGGTGCTCTTAACGGCATCTGCAAGATTTCACAGACCGGAGAAAAAAAAGCAGTAAGAGCTGCTCTGAGGTCTGCTGTCCAGCTGCTGTCTATGAGAGCCGGCTGTCATTCACTCGCGAACTCCGACCAAACGGTCAAATTAGGCAGCGCTGATCAAATATGAATCAATATTATGTTACTGTAATTCCTATTTCTCTCCTCAAATGTTTTCAGAATCATCTTGTAGTTTACGGTTTAGCTGTAAAATGAGAAGGTTTGTGACCCGGCAGCCATTGTGAAATCTGTTGAAGGAACGCCAAGTTCTTGTCACATGACCGGAGCACAGACAATAGGGATGCTCTCTCTCTGAAATGACCTGTGATTGGTTAAAGTCTCCAGTCACAGGCTAGATTTTTTAAAGCCTGAAAACAGAGCCATGAGGAGGTGCAGAAGTCTAGTTTTCTCTCAGAACACTTGAATTACAATATGCTGAAAGGTTATTATGGAATTTTTGCCCAATGATGCCAAAAATATACTGCCTACTTACACTTAAATTATATACTTTTTCTATAGCCGCTATTGAGGCAGATATTAGTGAAATTAATCTATGCTTACAAACTATACAAAATACACTCGTAAATGCTCTGTGGCACGATGGCTAAAAATGCCTAGCACTACCAAAAAGCACAGACAAAATCCAAATATAGAGAAGATAAATAGCATATAAAATTTAATTAAGAGCTGTATGACCCCGTTAGATAGTAAAAACCCTTTCAAGAGTGTACAGAAAAATGCCATAGAAAAATATCATGGAAAAATATGTCGAAGATTATCAAGAAAATACCTACTAGTACCAAATCAACAACTAAAACACTTTTCAGACTGGAAGTGATATCAGCTCGCCAACACAAGAGAAAGAACAAAACATTGGTCAAGATAACTTGCAGGAGCTTACATAAGCCTGCCCTGTTAGGGGAATTTATTTGATTATTATTTGATTATCCTTTCTTTCCACCTCAATATGCAAACATAATTTCAAACCAAATCAATAGACTCAAAAAGTTAAATTATTCTAATCAATAATATTGCATTGGATTGCTTTCCAACCAGTGTATTAATGGACGTTGTGAAGAAAGCCTCCATCAAACAGACATACAAGGGCACAGAAATGGGACGTTGAGTCATTCATTATGAAGGACAAACCTCAAAGAAGTAATTCTCAAGAGAGCAGAGGAGGAAATCCCAATTCAATTTGGCCATTTCATAAATATGGCTGTCTCTTAAAAGTTTTCATTAATGCAGAAGGACGTCCAATGTATTTCAAAATATCTGTAATATGTAAAAATCATAAGGAAAAATAACCAATGTTGCCTATATCTCCAACCCGGTCTAACGGGAAGGCATATAAATACAATGGTATAACACGGACATTCCGGGTGTTATGAGTACGCATTTTGGCGTTTTTTCACGTGTCATTTGTAAGCCACTTTTTGCGTGTCCTTTGTACGTTAGTTAGGTTTAGACAAGAAAACCATTCAGTTAGGGTAAGGGACAACGTCATGGTTGGGCTTAAAATAACTAAGTAAACTAAGTAAAACATGTACGGAAACAACTGCGGAAAACACGTCACAAACATCAACAAAAAATTTAACTTACGAAACAAAACATCAGTCAACGCTGGTTTTGAACACGGATGTCCCAGTTAAAAGTCCTGTGTTTGTTGGACCCATCCACCTCCACACACACTCAACATAAGTGTTCTTTCTCGCTTACCGTAGCATTTATACTCGGATGCGTTTACATTGCGGTCAGTACAGGATACATGGCGTACAAATGACACACGAAAATCAAGAAAGGCATACTTATTGCAGGCTAAACAACTTGCATATTATCCTGGCATTTATACGCCTTTTTGAACAAACGGGCTGATATCTGACAATCGACCATTTGCATAGTTCAGGCCATATAAAATGCCTGATATGGGATTGAATAGGAACAGAGCTTTGACTCTACTGTTATTTAAAACAGCTGCTTTGGATAAGAGTGATATTTTGAATGGAGTGGATGGGAACATTTCCATTAAAAAAGACAAAGAAATTGTGTTTTAACTCATACATATGGACTCAATAAACACAATTCCACAATGGACGAATTTGTCAGTTATCATTTAGTTTGGTCTGGTTTTACATACGAAGGGCTCTCCTGCTTTAGAAACATGACCTGCCATGGCTCCATGTCCATCCAGCTAATGAAAAACTAAGTGGACAGGTATTCAGACGAATCTGAGTACAAAGCACGCCCACGCATGCTCATGTTAACTGCTCACCTCTGCCTTTATTTGTTCAAACCGAAGCAGAGACAGAAAGTACATTGCTGTGTGTGCCCCAGACGACGTTGCACATTATTACTTTTGAAATTAAAGCCATATACCTCTCTTTGGAAATGTTTGAACAGTCAATGTAAGTGAAGTTAAAAAGTCTATCTAAATAGTTTTAGGTCTGATTGTTTCTAATCCCCTGAGGGTGCTGTCTACTGTTTGTAGCTGTGAAATTAAACTCAAACGTATACAGTATACCATCTGTTGGCTTTATTTGTGTTGCACATCATGGCACAATATAGCTGGAGTAGAAATCCACTTCTAGTAGTCTGTAAGGTATCAATCTGCGAGTTAAGGTTTTATTTACTTTGATTTCTTTGACCTGAGTTCATGATTTCCCAACTGAAGTTACTCTACAGGCCTCATAACATTAATGGAAACTTTAGTTGGATGACTATGTACTTACAGTAAGGTGCCATGAAGCAAAAACAAAATACACTCGGGGGCAAAAGAATGGATTGAGCCCGCCGATAGCTCAGTGAATTGTGCAACCACTATCTCGTCTCAAGGTCCCAAAAGATATTGCGCTAATGGTATTGTGGTGCTAACATGCCCATAATGTTTTGCATCAAGTTTTTCAGCTGAGTGCAACTTGCCCTTTTTTTATGCCCACCAAATGTGGTTGCAATAGCACAAAGCGTTCAGGAGATATGACTTAGAATATTTATTTTCAACATCCCAAATATTCTTTCAAGATGATGTTGAATTTACATTTTAGGAGAGACATAAACTCCTGTCAGTAGCCACATTTCCATTCACATATTTGTATGCGCTTTTTTAAGTATCACATTAGAAAAGTTGTATGGAAACGGCAGACAAACAGAGAATTCTTCCTTTATGGTTAGATGATGCTGCTACAGCGCCACCCATTGGCCAAATAGCACCAAATTCGCTATGGTCACTCAGACATCATCTCTACACACGTCCACCAAATGTGGTCCCAATAGCACAAAGTGTTCAGGAAATATTTAGTATTATAAGGCGTGCCCGCAGCATTTGAGCTAACTCTGAGGGCCAGCTATAGCAGAACTATATGAAACATCAACAAACCAGTGAAGTAGATCAGATGAGTGGTTGTTGAGATATGTGAAGGAAACACAGACGGACAGAGATTCTTCACTTTATAGTTAGATATTAGCAATTATCCATTTGGCAAAGTATAAATGCGCTTGAGGCCTATGCGTTGGTTGTGAGGGCTGAGAGTCAGCCTGAGCCAGAAGCCTGTCGGGATCTGACACGCCGAGTCGATACAGGCCGGGCCATTTTTTTAATAGACCTGGCTCGGGTCGGACTCGGGCTCATTTAACTTCTCTCCTTTTATTGTGCCCATATACGCCTCTGCGCCACAGAACACACATGTGTGGGTGGGTGAAATAATACATCATTATTATTTAGAGACATTTGAGACGTTTTTGAGTTTATTAAATACCTGCAGCTATCCCACAGCAGCAGAAATGAGAAGTGCGTCTCCCCATTAAAAAAAGCTGTGCGCATTTATGCACGAGGCACAGCAAAAAATTACGTTCCCATACAACTAAACTGCATTGTCAATATGTTTCAAGGTGATTTTCTCCCAGATTAAAGTCGCAGTTTTAAACACATGATTATTATTCTAAATTGAAACAAGACAAAAGACAAAATGCAACAAAACTACTTGGTTATGTTTGGTTTAAAATAAGTACATTTGTTATGCTAATAAAGTTAATCCTCATCGTCAAAAACAAAAAAATTTCAAGATGCAGTTTTATGTATTTTTTATGTATTATTGTATTTTTTGATCAGCCTTCCCAGTGGGTGCTCAACCTTTTCGTTGGGTCCTCGAGCACCGGAGCACCCATGTGATCGGTGCGTATGACCCTGACCTCATCCCTACGCGGACTTCCACAGACTATGATCGGAAACATATTTGTGAACAGCAAAAACAAACATGTATGTATGTACACAAATATGTTTCCCTCAGTTGACAATGCCGTTTTGCTGTATTTAAACATACATTTTAGGAGACCAGGCTGGGGACTGACGCACCCAGAGGACACAAACTCAACACAATCAGCACCAGTTGTCTTTCACATTATTCACTGCTCCACTGTAAATTATTTCACCTATTATTTTGTCCTTGGGGGACATTTTTCTCATTTACATTATCTATGATTTCTGTCTTTAATAACTGTTTTTATCACTGAGCTGTCTACAGTGGAGAAGTTAGAGAGGCTTGTTTCCTGTCCTCACTACGTCCTGATGAAGATTTTATTGAGCCGAAATGAGTCTGGGACTGTTTACATCTCACCTTGTGAAATGAAGGCATTTTATTAAAGTCTCCAGGAAACAGCAGTCCCATTTTGTCATTGTTTATTAGCTACCCAGACAAAACTTTCATTTCATAGCGACTTTAATGTTTTCATTACAATTACATTATAATGGACTGATGTTTAATGTTTCCTTTAATTTTAATGAGTTAGGAGGAAATGTTTTATTTCTAAATAAGGTTTTTCCTGCGTCATGCATGCTGATGTCATTGTGATAGATAAGAGGGTGACTTGTAATCAGATGTTACAAAAAAATAACCCATAGCTGTGACAGAAGTAAAGTGAAATGTCTGTTTCAGTATTGCAGCAGTCTTGCTTTGCTTGAGATCAAACCACTGTACATGTGTCCTCTGATATCCAATCTTCACTGTAATAACAGTTCCACTATAATAATAACCCTTGTGTAACAGCAGGTTGTGGAACAGATGTGAGCTCTGGCTGAATCATTTCCTGTGTGCAACCCCTTTTAGGGTCACATACACCAACCCAAGTACCAGAAAATATGTTGGCATTATATGTTTCTGCAAAACAACGAATACGTTGAATGTGGACATTTCTGAACCAAAAGTATGTTTCATAAATCATTTTCATACCAGCCTTGCATCACACTTAAAGAACCTTGCAAAAAAACACATTGTTAATGTTATGAAATGATTGACTGGGTTTAGACAACAAAAGTACTTGGTTAAAGGGACAGTGTGTAGGATTTGGCATTCTCTAGTGGTGTGGTTGCAGATTGCAATCAGCTGAGTACCCCTCCGCTCACTCCTCCCTTTCCAGGACTGCGGCAACGTGAGCCACCAAGTGCAAAACCGTGGTAACGCTGTTTCTTACGGTAACATTAAATAACAAGCGAAACAACGTCAACGTTTACTTTTGGTTTCACACTGGATGGGTTGTTGAAAGCCTGTTTGTTTTGTTTTTTCCTGGCGACTGGGCTGTATGTCTGGTTCCTGTACTACGTTGATACATTAAAAAGATATACTGTTTACATTATCTGTAAATGGTGCTATCTGGTCCTGAAGGGAGTAGTTGGACAGAGTTTGCCATCTTACTGGGAGCTATATAAGAAGGTTTGTACCACTCTCATGTCTGTACGGTTAATACGTAGCAGGAGCTCCCTTTAAAAGTTGTGTAAATGGTGATCCGAGAGGGGAGAGGACGGGAGATGGGGAGATAGTCAGCTGAAACTGGACTCGGTGCCTGATCAGAGGGCTGTTACTGTACTGTTCTACGTTTTAACGTCAGTTTATGAAAATTGACTGTTTTGTCCTTGGCTTTAACCTTGTAGAACTCATTTTACATCCAAGAATAATACAATAGTGGCCTCCCTTTTTGTCTTCTTCTGTCCCGTGTTTCCTCAGTCTCCGTCTTTCACGGTCTCTACCATTGTATCTGTGTAACTCAGCCGAGCCAACCATTCTCGTGATGTCACAGGCTAAGTACTGCAACATAGCGGCACTCTTGCCACAAAAGTTAACACAAAGCTTATTTTTTTTCATTTGAAATGGTTAAATTTGTTATATAACTGTTCATTAGAGTGGAAATCCATTTAGTAAATCAGCTTAACTTGGTTGACTGCTTCATGTCCACTTTAAAACAAATATTACGTCTACATTTGGTTGACAGTAAAGTGACTAGTTTCCAATCTGTCTCCCAAACAAAGAGAAGTTTGGTGCAAGTAAAAGTTCCAACTCTCCCTCACATCGACCCCAAACTGCATCTTACCAACACTTACCAACTCAAGAGGCTTTAATGCTGAGAGATGAATGCACCCTCCCCGCTGCTGAAGGCTTGTATAGTCTCAAGGTCTCCATTAATCCGCCACCATGAGTCACCTGTAAAATACCCACAAATAACCATCTACAAAGTGAAGAAAGTAGGGTGCCAAGAACTTGTGCAAAAATTGGCAAAACATGTCATAGATTATCTCTTCAGTCATTTCAGTAATCATGCTTTTGTCCCTTTTTGCTTTGGCACAACTGCACAGACTCTCACACACATATACCCTTCACCAGCTCAGTGGAGCAGAATTGCCATAGCAACGCAGGGCTAAAGAGATTTCCAAGTAGCAGCGCTATGGCAGGAATTCAAAGAGATGTGTATAAATGCAAACATCTTTGGAGATGGTAAATGAGGTTGCCCAAGGTTCCAGTAAAACTCGAGGCAAAAGAGCAACTATTTGTTTAAAAAGACAAAAACACAGCGCGTGCCATTATACGTGAATTTGATTAAGTCTTTGTAATTTAAAGTTAACAGAAGTGAACAGCAGGCAGGCTAATTACACCGCGAGTTTGCCTATTGTTTAGAACAAGATTATGTCACACATGATGAATGCTGTTTTTGTGCAGCCCATTGTATAGAGGAATGATCTGTTACACAATGCTCGATTATTTTCTACCACAGAGGACTGTCCTGCAGGTAAAGAGGTTGAGTCATCACCGCAATTCATACAGTACAGTCTGAGGTTGGAAATGGTAATTTGAGGGCAGCTGCTAACACATCCACAGTGCCCTCCAGTAGCATGTTACCACAGCCCACAGTCGCACGTTATTCCAGGCAGTATCGCTTCATGTTAGTCCAGGTAGCCGCACAGTGGGATGTGGTGTGTTAAAAATTGGCTTTTGGGATACTGTTTTTGGCTAGGGGGCTAATACTAAGACTGTGGGTGTCATCAAAATCACACCCCCTGGTATGACCACAACCAGGATAGAAATAGAAAAGTAAAAAAGTAAAGTTAACCAAGGTAGGTGGGAACGGAAAGAGAAAAATATGAGATAATGAATGGTTTGGTAGATTTTCATGTACTTTATAATCATAATAGTACTAGTTTCCTAAAGGGATACTTAAATATGTCTTTTAGAGTGTGAAATACTCATCGGCTTTGCTAAACAGTGGCTTCAAAAAGCAGCCTGGTCTCCTAACAATTATGTTCCCATACAACGAAACTGCAATTATGTGTCAAGGGAAATGCATTTTCTCCCGGATTACATTTGTTTTTGATGTATCACAAATACAGGTCTAGTCATAGTCCATGGAAGTCTGCATAAGGAGGAGGTCGGGGTGCATGGGCGGGTTAAACAAACACTGGACTTTCACCCAGGAGACCGCTGTTCATGTCCTACGTGAAACCAAAAGTCAACGTTGACTTATTTTAATTCACATCTGTTAAGCAAATACCTTAAAAAAAACACATTTATTTTAAGCCAAACCTTGATGTTTTTGCTTAGGCTACATCCACAGTAATACATTTACGTTTTAAAAAGCATAACTTTTGCTACGTTTATGCCTAGCGTTCCACACTACTCCAGCGTTTTCCAGCCCCTAAAACGGAGAAGTCTGAAAAAGCTGGCGACCCCATTTTAGTTTAGTAAAGTCCGGGGTCGCGTTTTAGTCTGGACAGACAGAAACGGAAAACTTTGAAAACGATGACGCTGACACCCACGTTCGTTTCTTGATTGGGTCTTATCAGTGTCCTTCCCTGATTCGTCACGCCTCATTACGTGAACCTTTTTCCGGAAGAAAACAAACAGCATCAGCTTCGTCCACCAGTGGTTAATTTCAACCTGGTTAACGAGTTGCAAGCGTTGCTGACCTTGTTGTCTATGTTAGCAGCTCTTGTGCAGTTGAATTCTGCATTTTCTAATGCTACTGCCTACATACGCAGGAGGCAAGCTATAATTTGAGCGCTCTGCATCAATTCCCGTGTCCAGCGCTGCTTCCTGCTTACACCGGCACGTGCATGCCCAGTGTACATGAATGATCATGTCATATGTGTTTTTTTAGGCGTGGAAGTATGGACTTAATCAAATGTTTAAAACTGAGAGCATAATCCAGGAGAAAATACGTTTCCCTCGAGATGTAATTGAGAATGTAGTTTAGTTGTATGTGAATGTAATTTTGTCTCAGGGTTGCAAAAAGTTAGCCTTCTTCAGGGCCACAAGCCGATGCGCGTTGGCCTACCGGTAAAAATGTTCTATATACTACAAGTGTAGCTGTAGCTGTACAGTGTTACCTCTTTGGACCTTATCCCGTCTCCACGCACCTTGGAAGTAGGTGAAGTTGTGCCGGACTAATTCAGTAAATTAAATATCTGACAAAACAAAGTACTTCATCATAATGCAAAAATTGTATAAATGTCATATTAATTATTAAGCCATAAAGAAGTCCTGCTGGTTGATTTGCATTACAAACAGTATGGAAACATCTCATATGACCTTTTTTTTATGATATACTATGACTTTTTTATTACTTTTTTTATGACAGACTAAAAAAAGTCATGAAAAAGTTACAAAATAAAATCATGCTTATCAACCTACTTTTGCTTCAGATATGCTGCAGAAATTGAACATAAAGTACTGCTACTGCTCATAAACCAAAGTAGTGGACCTCATGGTGTTTCACCAAAGTAATTACAATTCATCCTGAGGCGAACATGAATGTAACAAATTTCATGGCAATCCATCTGATATTGTCAAGACATTTCACTCCAAACCACAAACGTGAACCGGCCGGCACTAGATGAAAAGTCAGGGGATCTGTAAGGTTAGTGCGATTCATCCTCTGGGGATAATGACTGTCTGTGAATGTCAATCCATCCCATATCTGCCGAAACAGTTCACTCTGAAGTAATGTGGTGGACTGACCAACAAAAGGTGCCTTGATCTCCATTAGAGTGCAATCAAATGCATTCTTTCCATGTAAACACCTGCTCTGTGTTAATGCCATTGAGCTAATAGTTAGTACTTCAACTGCAGTTGAATTAGTTAAGGGCATTTAAGCTGTGTAAAACCCATTCATCCAATGATTAGTTTACACTACAGTTTGTGGAAAGTAAAGGCAATACTGATGTTAGATGACACACACCAAAGATCATCCAATGGGACACTTTGCTGTGTTTATTTGTTTGATGCTCTCTAGGCTACAAATGTCCTGTGTTTAAACAGCACTAAGTGGTAATTTAGCAGATGGCGCACCTTTCGCCACAAAGTCTTTGTCCTTGCTACTGTGTTGAAACTACAATAATAAAAGCAAACAGCATTTATTGTCATTGTACAACAGTGGTTGTACAATGACACCCATTTGATAATAGTTCGACTAGAATTCTATAGTTGTCAACTACAGTTGAGGAGATAACCGTGGAGAGCTGAAACCCATGATCAGATGATCAGATTTTCTGGGGACCACCTGGAACTCCCTCAAGGTCCCCTGGGGGTTGAGAACCACTGAACACAGGGTTGCACAACAAAATTAACTTGTAGTCCCTCTATGCTACACACGAAAAACAAAACCAGTAGTGCTTTTTTTAAATTTGCAGTAGGAACCCTATCTTGCAATGTTAACGAAATTATTTCTGCATCCGCCACCCCATACACCTCCACCCCTCTTGATTCGGATCCGTGACAAAATTGAATGGGTTCTTCCTTGGTCTAGGCTACACTTTCCACCAAGTTTCATGGAAATTGGGCCAGTAGTTTTTCCGTCATCCTGCTGACAAACAGACAAACAAACCAACCAATACGAAAACATAACCTCCTTGGTGGAGATAATTAATCGTAGATGGTAAATGGACTTGCATTAATATCGCACCTTTCTAGTCTTCCGACCACTCGCAAGCACATTACCCTACATGCCAAACATTCATACACTGATGGCCTGCCCATCAGGGTCTAATCCAAATACTCAATCACACATCGATGGCACAGCCTTCGGGAGCAATTTGGGGTTCAGTATCTTGCCCAAGGACACACATGCGGACCGGAGGAGCCGGGGATCTAACCGGTGATCTTCCGATCTACCTCCCAAGACACAGCCAGTGCCACTAGAAGGGCATTCGGAGAGCACAGACCTCCGGAAACGTGAATCTTCTCTAAAATGTAACGGGTTCTTCCTTGGCCTACGCTACACCCTTCCACTAAGTTTCGTGGAAATTGGGCCAGTAACTTTTTCTGTTATCCTGCTGACAAACAAACAAATCGAACCAAAACCATAATCTCCTTGGCGGAGAAAATTAATGCAACAGTCCTGTAAGAAAACCTTAGATGTATCTTAATTAGAGCAATGCCTTGGCAAATACTGTCACAACATGCAACCCAAAAACAGATTATGGTCCTGATAAATTGCCCCCGCAAGAAAGTACACCATTTTTTTCTTTTTTTTCTTACCGTAGGTGTGTGTTTGAATTTTCCAAACATTGTTTCAGGTGAGGGAACAGAACTATTTAGTAGTTCAACTGGTCATTTAATAAGAGGGATACACAGTATTGTTCAGTCTGAAATTGGATTGAATTATTCTGCATGGAGCGATGCACAGGTACAAGTAATGATCTTCCCCTTCATTCTGCTACACCATTTCAACAACCTTCCTTGGATCCTTTCTATGCACACACACAGACGTATAAACTCCAAAACATTAATAAACCAGGCTAAACATTTATATTTCTATATAGTCATGGTTCTGCAGAATCTGCCTGTGTCAGATGGGTAATTCTTAATCTCTTGAATATGAAAAAGGAACCATCCCAGGTTAAAATGGTGAGTAATGACATAACTTGAGTGCAGGAAACGCAAAATGCTGCAAAATCGGGTCTTTGTTAAATCCAAAAATATCAAACTAACAGTGTTCTCAAAACCTTCCATAGGATGCCGGGATCATGAGCGTTAGATCTTTGGACACACTGGTCCTTTTCTATAAGCTGTACTTGCCGGCGTAGTGGCTGAGTTGCTGATGTTATCTTACATCCAACAGTGGGCATTGAATTTCAAACATTTTTTGAAGCTGTGAACTTCTGACTCAATTTGCAGTAACCAGTGTGTTAAGTAGCCTGGTTTAAAAGCTGAAAGGGAAATCATTAATTCAAGCACTGGTGGTGGTCTCATGTTTGATGTGAGAAGAAATTACACAGGACTATCCTTCCTACCAAAGACTGGTTCTTGCAGTAATAGTGCAGCAAAATACAATGAATCAAGATTAAAGGCTCGATTCCTGTCCCGTGAGGTCACGCAGAAAAAAGTTGGATGGATGAAAAATGTTCTTAGGTGGGGTGTGAAAAGGTTACTTTTCTCCCTTTTCACTAAGCCCTGCTTCCCACATTAACAGTTTTTTTTATGTTTGCTTAATTTCAGTTCAGTGTTTCAGTTTATCTCACTATAAAGCAAGAAATCTCTCTGTCTGTCTGTCTTTCTGTGTGTCCTTCGCATATCTGGAGAACCACTCATTCGATTGACTTCACACTTGGCGGATGTATTTCTGGGGACCCGAGGGAGTGCAGTGTTGAATGTGGTGCAATTTGACCAGATGGTGGCGCTATAGCAATGGACATTACATTTTGGCCTGTAACCTATGAACAGTAACTCTCAGAAACAAATTATTTGTCCTGGATTTTGTGGGTCCAGATGAATCTATCCACATAGATCCACATTTGTGATTAGATTAATTTTCCACCATTTAGAATTTGTGTCCAAATCTGATTTGTTGCTACTAGTCAAACATACATTTTGAGCAATCGTCACCAAATTTGTTACAGAACATCTCTGGACCAAGCTACAAAAGTTTACTTTTTTGGGATTGTTGATGTTCCATACAGTTCTGCTATAACTGGTCCTCAAAGTTAGCTCAAATGCTGTGGGCAGGGCTTATATTACAAAAAATGTCATATCTGCTGAATGCTTTGTGCTATTGCAACCACATTTTAGAGGACATGTGTAGATATGATGTCTGAGTGACCTTGACATATTCGTTGCCATTTGGCCAATAGGTGGCACTGTAGAAGCATTCAACGAGAGTCGGGCTACAACGTGCAGCATGGGGCAGCAAGCATTCCAGACGGGCACGTACTCCGTGCAAAAAGTCAATAACAATGAAGATCTGTACCGGATTTAATTTCATTGCAATCCATTCAATGGTAGTTGAGCTGCTCCACTCTGAGCCAAAGAGTTGGACAGAGAGACCAACAGACTGATCAAGAATGCCATCTTTCCAGTACTGCAAGCCCTAAACGTGGCTTAAAGGACCAGTGTTTAGCATTTAGGGGGATCTATTGGCAGAAATGGAATACAATTTTTATAAGTATGTTTTCTTTAGTGTATAATCACCTGAAAATAAGAATTGTTGTGTTTCTGTTACCTTAGATTGAGCCATTTATATCTACAATTCCATAGACTGTATATAAGAAGTGGACGTGGTCACCGTAACGTCATCCAACGCTTTATGGACTGTCGTTTTGAAGACTCAAGTTCGGCATTTTGGCCGTCGCCATCTTGGTTATTTGCAACTAGAAGTGACACAAGAGGGTGAAGTTAAGTACAACCAAACACATTTTTAGGCGACCAAAAGGTTATTATTAACTTTCATGAACTGAAAACACACTGTGAAAGAGTTAAAGTTCTAAGAAAAAAAAACACGGACAACGCCATGGCAGCAACCTATCAATCACAAAGTAGCCATTCCCTGAAGCTCACGAGGAAGTTTCAGTCGGTTGCAACCTCGCCGCTAGATACCGCCAAATCCTACACACTGGACCATCAAAGTTTCAAAGTGCAAATTCAAATTTAACCACATGAACGCAGTCGATGGGCTGTAGTCTAATTTCTGACCAGCATAATAAAGCCCACATCAGAAGGCTCTGGCTTTGTCTGTATCCTCGCTAAACAGAATGCCCAATGATTTGATGAAAGAGATCATGTCTGAGCAATTTCACAAGGCAGAACATTCAATGAATCTTAAATGATAAGAAATTAAAAATATGTATTTTTTTATCACTTTTCACAATCAATTTATTCCCAAATTAATAAAAAGATAACATACAATTAAAACACTGCACCACTGCACCTGCTGGCTCCCCAGAGAACAGCGCTTAGAAAAACTGGCCCGTGGCCGAACCTAATTGCGACCCCTGCTCTCAAACATGGGGAAAAAAAACAAACGCTGACTGATTATTTTAATGTATATTCATTCATAAGTATTCATCTTTCCAAATGGAGCATTCAGTGAGGCCCAAGGGCCATTAATCCTAATCTTTTTAAAGGATTATAGTAGCTGGCATATTGACAGGCAACTGCATCAACAGACATCAACACACTGTAGTAATGGCACATAAGCTCCAACTCTCTCTCTCTCTCTCTCTCTCTCTCTCACACACACACACACACACACACACACCTTTACAGCACACTCTATAATTTTCCACTTTGGTCCAGAGGTGAAAAGTCAGACTTAACTCTGATGCAAATCCCCTGAACTCATTATGCAAAGAGAAGCAGAAGAATCACAAGATTTGCTGGGAGAAGAAGTGTTGCTGAGGAATAATGGACGACTTTGATCCTGAGACTAAATTAAGAATCATTGTGTCAAAACTTTGAATTGGCAGCGTTTAACATAGCCCATCCACCCAATCCACCATGGATAACCCTTACAAAAAAGTCCCACATTAAACTTTAGTGTTTAAGTTCAATACTGACAGCATTTTATTTTGCATTCGCCTCCCCTCCACTGGCAGGTCAGGGTCTGGAGCTGGCAGGAAGAAGTATGTTGCTTTAGGACTCTTCAGAAGGAGGGATGCTTGTTACTTAAAATGTGCATGAACTCTTTCCACTCTCAGTCTGATATCTGAATGTTGCCTATGAGTCATCCGAAGAATCCAAAGCACGGTGTCCATTAGGAGTTCACGGCAGAATATTGTTTGTGTCGACACCACACACACACACACACAGACACGCATACAGTACATTAAAGCAGGCAAGATAATTGAGATGTATTAAGTCCCACTGCTGTCTTTACAAAGAGGATCTCTCTGATTTTCCTGTCAAAGTGAGTTCTGCTGCAGGGCTTATTTAAATGAAGACATCAGCAGGTGGCCATTCATGTATGTATTGCAGATATTTGGTCAGATAAATAAAAAAACATTATAATAGCATGATAAAACACACACACACACACACACACACTAGGGCTGTCAATCGATTCAAATATTTGATCTTGATTAATTGCATTGATTGATTGTCCATAGTTAATCACACATTTTTATCTGTTCAAAATGTACCTTAAAAGGTCTATATACAGTATATAGTATATACACCGATCAGCCATAACATTAAGACCACTGACAGGTGGAGGAAATAACATTGATTATCTCGTTACAATGGCACCTGGCAGTGGGTGGGATATATTAGGCAGCAAGTGAACATTTTGAACTTTGTGTTGGAAGCAGAAAAAAAGGGCAAGCGTGAGGATGTGAGCGACTTTGACAAGGGCCAAATTGTGACGGCTAGACGACTGGGTCAGAGCATCTCCAAAACTGCAGCTCTTGTGGGATGTTCCCGGTCTGCAGTGGTCAGGACCTACCAAAAGTGGTCCAAGGAAGGAAAACCGGTGAACCGGCGACAGGGTCAGACCCGAGGCTCATTGATGCACGTGGGGAGCGAAGGCTGGCCCGTGTTGTCCGATCCAATAGAAGAGCTACTGTAGCTCAAATTGTTGAAAAAGTTAATGCTGGTTCCGATAGAAAAGTGTCGGAACACACAGTGCATTGCAGTTTGTTGCGTACGGGGCTGTGTAGCAGCAGCCTGGTCATGGTGCCCATGCTGACTTAATGTTATGGCTGATCGGTGCATGTATATACTGTATGTATTATTGGAAATCCATTAACAACACAAAACAATAACAAATATTGTTCAGAAACCCTCACAGGTAACAAATATGCTCAAATCATAACATGGCAGCCCAACAGGCAACAACAGCTGTCAGTCTGTCAGTGTGCTGACTTGACTATGACTTGCCCCAAACTGCATGTGATTATCATAAAGTGGGCATGTCTGTAAAGGGGAGACTCGTGGGTACCAAAGGAACCCATTTTCATTCACATATCTTGAGGTCAGAGGTCAAGTGACCCCTTTGAAAATGGCCGTGACAGTTTTCTGTAGTGTAAGTTTGGAGCGTTATTTAGCCTCCTTCGTGACAAGCTAGTATGACGTGGTTGATACCCATGGATTCCTTACTTCTACAACTGCGCTGTATTTTCCCTCTGTCTACTTAATAATTCTCACGTGCATCTGTGGAAACGGACTTTTATCATTGACTTTTCCATTGTCTTTCATCCCTAAAAAGGTTGCACACAATAGAACAAGAGCCTTTTTTCATTACTAGCGTAAAGTTTTCTATATTGACATTGTTACATTTGTTTCTTCTTCTCTCCGACTTTAGCAGCAAGTTTATTATACATTTTGAAAGTGACTAACATTCACATCAGTGATGTATTTGCCTTTGTGAAGTTTTATCTCTTCTGTTCCACTGCTTTGTTGGTTTTGAGTATGTGTCGTCACAAGGGAAATACTGCAGAATCACTGCTGTCACAGCAAATAAGTGGGTGCCTGGTTTTGTGCAAATACAAATAGTACAGACTTGAGTCAACTGAAATAAAATGAACTGAGATTGGAATTTGAATACAATTAACTGGGTGTTCTGCAAGTGTAGAAGATGGAAACTCCCAGGTCTCTGAAGCCCATGAACGCAGAAAGTTTTATATGTTTCTTATTATTTCTCATATTTTTCTGTTCTGTTACTTGATCATTCTTTTAAGTTCCGTTTACTCACTGCGTCTCTATACGAGTATAGACTCGCGGTACCAGACAATCTAAGATCTCCGCCTGAATGTCTGGGGATTTCTAAATGTAAAGTTGTCTCTAGAGCGGCGGCGAGAACGGACGCTAACAAACCTACGTCCCTTACATGTTCCAGATTCAGACAGACCAATCACAACCGTTTATCTACATGCGTACGGGACGCCACCTATGGGATAATGTAAAGCGAGCCGGTCATTGTTGTGTAAGAATCCTCGACAGGGCGATGCTGCTGTCTCTCGTCGCCCTGAAGGGGTTTCTTTCACAATAATGACCGACTCGCTGTACCTTATCCCTCTTATTACATGGCTACTTACTTAAGAAATCAATATTTTGACACAAAAACGGTCAGCCAGAGTCCAACATCAGAGCTGCACTAATAGCAACGGTCTGTTATACAGAAATTACAGACCGCAGAACGCCGTGATTGACAAATCAGAATCAAGTATTCAACACAGCCATGTAATAAGTGGGGATAACACGCTGTTATTGGTTGACATCGTCGAGAGAGCTGGAGATTCTAGAGGAATAAAACCTGCCAGTCACATTCTGGAGCCGCTTAGCCGGAAGGAGAGCTCTGAGATTATTTTGTAGCCATTAATTAATTGATTAAATGTGACATAAATTGATATTTCTGTTCTAATTTGCTTCTTCATTTTATTTATTAATTTTCCCTTTTATTTATATTTATTTGTATTAATTTTCAAATAAAGTAATTCATTTATTTATTTTTTTATTTTTCATTAGTTTTTTTATTTATTTATTTTTGCATTTATTTTTGATGTATTTTATTTTTATCGTACCCCTTTAAAGATAAAACTTTATGGCGGAGCCACTGAAATGCTGTGTGTGGTCAGATTGTAAGATATGGAATATTAGGAAAAATTTAATCCGCTACTAGCAGCTGCGTCAAACATTGTCATAGTCATTTCATATTAAACTCAATGCCTTCACCTCCATTTTGTTCAACTTTATATGCTTTAACAGCAGATCTATATACCTTGAGCTCAGACAATAAACCTCTTGGCCCTTGTCCAAGTCCAACCATGTGGTACGCAAAAGTGCAAATACGTGCAATGTATTTCTTTAAAAAGGAACTTTTCAAGCAGTAAATACAACATCCTAACTACACTTTATTGCTCTTTTATTCATTTTTTGTTCGCTCTAATCTTAATAGCCTACTGTGTATTAAAAATGCTACGCTGTTACTAACAATTTTTCATTCTTCTCCTGGGGACAAATTAATCATTCCCACTGATGTTTATTCAGTCCCTGCAAAGGAACATTGACGAATGTGCATTCTGCCCATCAAATATACATAATGAAGGTTGGTAAAAACCTATGTGAAAGCCGCACTGCACTGAGTTGGCCTTCATTTGCCTTTAACTACGCTTTTTCCCTCCATCTGTGCCAGCACAAGATGACATTTTATGGGAACAGGCAAAGCTTTCAATAAATTAGCTTCTAAATAACTAGATAGGAACACTGAAGAGTCTGCTCGGCTTTTTTTTTATTTTTTACTTTATTTCTTTTCCAGATCTGACTGCGGTGTGATATTTTTTTATATTAATAAAGGACATGGATAGCGACATGTCCATATTTGCTCAGACAGAGGATACAGACACCCATATTTAATCACAGAGCCACTGCGCTCTGTTTGCTCATCTTGTCGAAGCAGAAGCAATTTGTCATACTTTGCAGGAGATAGGTCTCAGTCCGAGCTTCAAACAGAGACAATGAGAAGTCTGACCTGGGTCTTTTACTATTTCACAGAACCATTTTTATGAAGCATTGAGTTCAAAGGTACAATCGCGTCTCCGAGGGAGGTTTCTCCTTTATGTGACAGTACAATCTATTCACTGAAGACTTTGAAGTTTGCAAAAGTCTTGATTCTGACCTCTCAAAACCTTCTACATATGTTTCTTGTGCTCAGGGAAAAATAAAATAGAGCTTGTTACATATTATTGAAGCCCCGTCTTGCATTCCACCATTTCATAGCAGTGCTGTGAGTCATCCTTCTTTGTTCATGGCACTGAAAAGGACTGTTATGGATAATGTAAAGAAAGGAGAGGGAGGCCAATGAACTGTGTTCCTCCAAGGCACTGAGATGGACCAAGAACAAATAAAAAAAGAAAGATATGCTAAAGAATACACTAAATAATGAACTAAATACAACTGGTCAATAATCCGACAATAATTTGTTTTAACAACACTAATTGCATTAACGCAACCAATCTTTCGGAAGTTGTAGTGGGCTCAGTTTTAAAGCAAGATACTGGGATCAAATAAAACTAGAAAACCTAAAGAATCCATTGGTAACGATCATGTTATACTAGCTTGTTGCAAAGCAAGCTATAGAGTGACTGAAGAGAGGGAGCGGCGTTAGTGAGAACAAAGCAGCAAATCTGAGAACTAAAACGTTATTTTCTCATCGTTTCTTGGCGGTCACGTTCTAAAACACACAGCTAACTCCACACAAGTCTGCATAATCCTGCCGGAAGGAGCCGAGTTGCCGTATTGTTAATGAATGCAGTCTGCTGGCTGTGGCTCAGCGCTGCTCTCATTAAACTACAGACACACACCGATCATAGCTGCACTCACAGCACAGAGAAGAGCAGGGGATCAATGGAACACATGCACATAACACAACTCGTTCTCATCCGTGAAATACGGCCGCTTTGTACTTGTGAGTTGGTATCAAAAGCCGAGGGGCGTGACATGGCGGTCGTATTTGACTAACTGAACGGGCTGCACACCCTACATGCTGTTACTGGCTGGAGGTTACACCCCCACGTGGGGCCCAAAGGCTGTTTGCAGACGCCCAGAATCGTCCCAAGTAAAGCAAAATAAGAAGAAAAGAGAAAATAAAGGCATAGACAGACACTGCCGCACACTTCTAGTGGGTCACAAGTGATGATTGAGAGGGATTATTATGGTATCAGTCTATACATTGTTTTTTAGGTAATTCTTGCATATTATACCTTTAAGTTTGTCCCTCTTTCTCTTTGATGGATTGTGATTATTGTTGTGTTTTATGTGTTTGTTTTAAAGCACTTTGTAACGTGAGTTTTGATAAGTGCTATATAAATAAACTTTATTAGTGCTTTTTACGAAATTAGCTGTGGATATGCTCCACTGATTGTCACTTTAACACACGGTAATTGCTGTGGCATTTTCTGAGCAACTGTATGCTCCCTTTTGAATTTAGTGATTCCATGTCCTGTTTTTTTTTTTGTGCAGTTCTGAGGTCTAACTTCCCATTTTAGCCCTACAGCTTTGTTGGTGTCCTGTTCAAAGCTTCCATATTGTGAGGTGTGATATACATTGCGGGCGCTTTGGCCTAGAGACTTTTAATCTTGCCCTCTAATTTACTACTGCAGGTAATTTTACCCAATTCACACAGCTGGATTTCACTATATCCTGTCCTTGTGCTGTCGAGCCAAGTGGCAGATCCACTCGCTCCTGGAAGGTTTTGGAAGGGAAAGAGAAACAGGGTTTTGGAGCCCAGCTGTCAGCCAGACGAAGCCTCCTGCTCTCTGTGTGTTCTGTGAGCAGTGAGAATTCTGGGTCTGTCGACAGAGTAAATAACATGTTGTCTTTTTTTTTTTGTCAAAGTTTCGCCTCCCTGGCACTGCGCACTCTGTACACAAGCGCGGTGCACTGCCAAACTAAGCTTGGCTAATTGGTGATTCTAGAACTGGGATTATTGAGGAAGCAGAATTCATCACAGTAAACACATGGTAAACAGGGAATGTTTTCCAAGGCTTGGAGATGAAGCAAATATTGCCGTGTTTCTCAATCACCGTGGGCATTATCAAGCAATGTTGCTCTTGTGAGAGTTTTGGGAATGGTTTTGCAAGTGCAGGAATGACAATTATTTTTTCTCGTTTGGCTCTGTAGTTGATCCGTTAGGAGTCTTTCTGTTGTCCCTGGAGATACAGCTCCAGCTCCAGCCTCTCTCTTACTCAGCTCAATTCTAAATGAGCTGGCCTAACAGCTGACAATGATGTCTCTGCTTCCCTGGCCGTCTCAGGGCAGCGCTAACAACACAACTTCTGACTGGAGCAAGTTCGGCCAAACTCTCTGCTTGCTCTCTCCCTCTAGTCAACTTCATTTTCAACTAAAGAAGTTTGTTTTTCAGCGGGCACCATGCAGAACAAAGCCCAACTTCAATTAGCTAAGCTCACTGGTTCCCAGTTGGTGTGCCTATAAGGCAAAAAAGCTCAACATTGCTTTTGAGTCCTTCTTCCTTTCCCGAATTCATTACAAGCCCCTGTGATCACAGAAACGTTACACAACCTAATGATTTGTGCTTTTATCTGATGATAAAGGGCACAATGCACAGAAGAGATGAGCATTTCACATTAGAGGAAAAGCAATATGCTTTTGCCTGCAGTAACGCGGGCGATCATTAAAAATATAGAGGCCAAAATTGCTCAGATGTTTGCAAGTATAAACTTCTCGAGATAATATACTTCCTCAACCTAGAGAGATGACATTTGCAATTGCTTGACAAAACACCTCAGGTGTGTTTATCATACTGTCTTTGTCATATACTAGTCACATAGTGTATTGGCTAATAGTGAGGAAAAGGCAATACGGGGAAAGACTCATTAGATTGCCTGTTTTTTTCCCAGCATACAGATCTGCTTTGTAAATTACATGTTCTGAGAAAAAAATCAGCTCCCAAAAGGGAGAAATTTATACTTAATATTTTTATGGTTTCATGATGGCGTCCCCTATATGAGCACACACCAGTCAAACAGATGTTTATCTGTCTGCATAGACAGAGAAATTCTATGCAAATAATTTCATTTTAAATGTATTTGCATAAAGCAGTAGCTGTTAATCTGCTAAATGCTAGTGTCGATGTTCTGATTCTCACTGAACATCGTCCTCTGACTGTCCAGCCACCAGATTTCAGATCAGAGAAAAGAAGAGGTGATAAAAATGAATAGACTAATTTGGGTCACCTTCAGTTAAAACAGCAGTGGGTAGAAATGGAGCAAATATGATTAAAACAAAGTTATTTTTATAAAACGGTCACTATATCCTGACAGTAATGCATGAGACAGATAATCTAAAAAAAATAAATCATGTGCCTCCGTGTCCCCCGGTGTCCTCTGGTGCTTTTAATGGCATCTGCAAGATTTCACAGACCGGAGCAAAACAACCAATCAGAGCCGAGCTGGAGCCTTGCCGTCTCTGAGCAGCTGTCAATCACTCGCGAACTCCGACCAAACGATCAAACTAGGCAGCGCTGATCAAATATGAATCAATATTCTGTTACTGTAATGCCTATTTCTCACATGAAATGTTTTCAGAAATAGCTTGTAGTTTACTGTTTAGCTGTAAAATGAGAAAGTTTGTGACCATGTTGGGATCAGTTGAGGAAATACCAAGCACCGCCCAACAGCCAGAGCAAACTTTTTAATTTTACAGCTAAACAGTACACTACAATATGTTTCTGACAACATTTTATGCAAGAAATAGGCATTACAGTAACAAATGTTGATTCATATTTGATCAGCGCTGCCTAGTTTGACCGTTTGATCGGAGTCCGCGAGTGACTGACAGCTGCCTCCGTTGAATGAACAGCCAATAGGAACACTCTCTCTCTGAAATGACCTATGATTGGCCAAAGTCTCCCGTCATGGGCTAGATTTTTTAAAGCCTGAAAACAGAGCCATGAGGAGGTGCAGAAGTCTAGTTATCTCTCAGGACACATGAATTACAATATGCTGAAAGGTTATTATGGAATTTTTGCCCAATGATGCCAAACAAAATTCTGCCAACTGCAGGTTTAAGTGCACTCAGAGCAATAAGCTGGCTTTTGCCTCACATGCTACGTACAGGCTGCCCTACGTTACTGCTTGAGGTTGTTGGGGCCTTATGGAGACTCAAGGGAAGACCTGAACACACTACTCAAGCCTGATAAAAGTACCAACTCTCCATGTTTTTCAAATGAACAAAAAAAAAGATTTGATGTTTTTTTGGGGGGTTTTTTCTGAAACCAAATCTATCCCATAGCAACTATGCAGCACAACTCAAAAAGAGCCTCAACCCACATTTCTCCTTCTTATCTACAAACAAACACACTTACTAGCTAGTCAGTTGTAGCACTTTGAAAAGCTTAAAAACTTAGCTTCAAATGTCAATGTTGGGTCACTAGCCACAGCAATTCTACTCTTAAGGCCTTTACACACCAGGGCTGTTTTTTTGTGTGATCAATTTTGTTTTTTTCATGAATACTTAGTTTTTCACAGAACGTGAATACTACACAGGGTAACTGTTTTTCCAACCCGTTCTCACTCAAAACCCGCTATTTGGTAAGCGCCCCCTCGGCATCGTGAACCGACGCACGGATGCACAATTTAGCGACAGTATGTGACGAACCGGGCTTTCAATTAACTCCAGTATAAACCCACCCGCGGCGTTATTCGACGGTCGGAGCAAGTGACGTAGTATTAATAGGTTCAATTTAATAGGCAGTACAGGGCAGGAGGGAGGGGTGGTGGATGGGTCAAACAAACACAAAACTTTCAACCAGGAGACAGCTGTCCGTGTCCCGTGTGAAACTAAAAGTAACGTTGACTTATTTTTTCCCCTCAGTCGTCAATCACATGACTCGTCGGTATTGTCAGCCCCGTTAATCACTAGTCACGTGAGTTGCTAGTCAATTAAGTTGACGTCAACCACAACCGTTTCTTGACCCTAACAAACTAACTAACTCAATGGTTATGCTGCCTAAACCTAACTTCCAGTGAAAACAAATGTTTATTTTGAAAGGACACTATGTATGTACCGAGCGTATATTGACACACCGTCTCTTGTCCGTCCAACAGTAATGCAAGAGGGGATCCCCATGCATCGGCCTGCGATGCCGAGGGGCACTGACCAAGCGGCAATATTTGACAAGTTGGGAGTGAGAATTTGTTGATTTTTCTGAGCTTTCGCATTGTGAATAAAGGCATCGACCAATCACGTTGTGTGGAACGGACACATTCAAAATGTACACTATAGTGTAGCGGAGGGTTGTGAGTCGAAGAACAACAGAGTCTCCATAGTCTGAACCAAGATGGCAAACTTTATTACTCCTTCCAACCTTGCCAAAGGCAGCGCCTCCCAGATCCACTCCTTCCGTTCTTACCTTTCACAATAAAAGCCCTTTAGACATAAACACTACGTAACTAAAAGGAAACTCAATAAAATAGCTTACAGTAGTTTTTAAAGGCTATACAACAGTTAACCTCAGACAGACTGCCAGATGCTGCTCCGGGTCAATAGGATCCTGGTAGTTGCTCCTCTGCCTGCGCAAGCAGAGGAAAAGTGTTGCAACTGTCACAAATTTTCATCGCTGCCGGTATGAATAGTTTTGATGCGAAATATTTGCCGGCGTATTTTAATATTTTTGTGTTGTTTATTCATCAAGTATTTCCTGAGCAACTTCATGCTCCCAGGAAGAAGGACCCTTTTGAATTAGAGGATATTATGTCTCTTTTTACAGGGAAATTCTTAGATCAAACTTAATGTTTTTAGCCCCTCTACTGGTGAATAAGAATTGCAATATTTTAATTTTTTTTCTAAATGTTCTGCTAAAGCTACCCACTTGTTTATATAAAATACGTTTGCTGGGCATATTTTTTTTTTCTAGTGGATAGTGTAATAATTGAAATACAGGAGTTTTTACCTAATCAATTTGTCAACCCAGCTTACATTTCTAAGTGTTTTTTTGCTAAAGACTCACGCATGCATCCACATTGGCTCCTTTAAAGCTCCTTTTCCTGCTGGGGACAGTCACCTTGACTTGTGTGTAATTGTGGTCAGATCTTTTATGCAGGATGTCACAACAATATTACTGCTCAGCTGCTACTCAAGCCAAGCGTGATAATCTTGTTAACCACACTGACCTCACGGCTAAGGTCCCTCTCAGGACTTTAAAACATGTTAATTCTCTGGCCATTTCCATCTTAGCCAGGCAGAAAAAATGCCCTTCTCTTTGGAATATATGCTCTATCGATTAAACACACTCAGAGACGCAAGGAAACCCTTCTGTTCTTTTAAACGTGTTAGCGTTTTTCTCAGAGTGCTGCTTCTGTGACCAACCACTATATACACTTTCATGCTTACATATTATTGTGAGTGTGTGTGTGTGTGTGTGTGTGTGTGTGTGGACTGGCTTGTCCAATTGGGGACAAAAGCCGTGGCCCATTCGGGAAAAAGCAGATTTTTGGGTCATTGGTTGAGGTTACAGTAACGTCAAGGTTAGAGTTAGGGTTAGGCAAGTCGTGGTTGAGGGTAATAGCCCGAAAAAAAAGATGATGATCCTCTTGTAACTCCCAAACGGTAAGCGGTGGAGCCATGAAATGTGTTGTCTTTGATTGACTCTTCTCAATGCCTATATGTGCCGAGTTTGGCACTTTTAGCACCTTCCTCTGATATAGCTGTCATTGACTCCCATTGTAAAAAAAAAAGGGATGATCCTCTTATAACTCCCGAAAGGTAAGTAATAGAGCCACCAAATTTGGTGTGTGTGATTGTCTTTTCCCACTTTCCATGTATACCAAGTTTCCAAATGATGCCTCTACAGTAGCTCTTTCCTTTCATATAGCTGTCATTGACTCCCATACAAAAATTGCCCGGAAATATTGTGTAAGTGCCACAATTTTTGTGTTCCGAGTTAACCCTAATGCCCGTCCGTTCGTGAAATGTCCTGAAAGGAACATGGATGAAAAAATAAAAATGTGACAAATAAATACATAGACATTAAATGACCGAATTGATATTTATTATTAAAATAATTTATCGTAAACCAACAACTTAGAAAAAATCTTCAAAATAAACAGGAATTATACTTCATTCATTCATTCAGTTTTTTAATGCAATTAAAAACAATACCAAAACAATTTGGTAAAAACTTGAACAGGAATTAAAATCTCAGTATATAACGTAGATAATCATAGAACTGAATTGAATAGATCGGCTCCATTGTCACCGATACCTAATCCGGTTATTTAAGCCAGTATCGGCCCGATATCCGACCCTGTATCGGTATCGGTGCATACATAGTTTATTGTTAGGGTAAGTCTCCAGGAAATTAATGTAATGTCCCCAAATGCGACCCAAGTAACGTAAGTTACTAAGTAACACCTGTGTGTGCATCAGTGTATGTTACAAATGTTACAAATTACAAACACAATCAGGGAGTATAAATGGAAAAAAAGTGTTCCATTTCGAGCAGGGGGGGGGACTTGTAACAAGTGTGTTTAATTGGCTGCAAAGCAGATTCAAAGGTTTAATATAAATTATGATATGATATAAAAGCTAGATAGAAATATAATTACACTTTAATGATGCTGCCACAGCATAATTGTAGTCCATTCATCCATACACCTGTGAATGATCAGGCAATTTACCTGAACAGGGAGCATTTGATCACTGTAGCACAGCAGGCAGTTTTAAAAGCACAGCATCAAATCACATTTAACCTCTGAAGATATACTTTGTGATTCATTGAAAAGCAATTAATATGTGGTTGTATTCTGTTATATTTTTAGTTTCAGTATATTGTCAGTTCAGAACTTAAAATATATTTTTTCTTAATCAAATGTGATTTATTCATATCCATGGTATTTATGTATATTGGGGTTATTTCCCAAATAACATTTTAGGGATGAATATTTGAAGTACATAATGGTTTCCTAAGCTGAAATATGAAATCTTTCATGCTCAGTATCTCAGAACTGCACTTGACTAAGATAAACTCATCTAATTTCAAGCTGACAGACCGTCAGTGTTTAGTGTTTGTATGCCTCGCAGTCTGTCTTGGTATCATGACATGTTAGCCAACACACTCCTGGAGTCGATGCAAATGAGGCACTTTGTGTTACGGCCACTTTAACCGAACATTACTGGACTGTGTGGGATTTTGTTTCCAAACGCTGCTTTACGAAGTTAACTTGTTGCGAGTTCACTGTGGGTCCCCTGTTTTCCATTAATTATAATCCTGTCAACGCCGTTCCATATGTGAGGAGCGAGGGTTGCTGCTGTCTCTGTGCACCTCGACAGTATATAGAGCCGCGGCTGGCACGGTACGACTGAGGGAAGTGTGGGCCGGATACGCTCCCCTTCACTGGCAGGCAAAGGCTGCATTATGCTAATGTAACAACCAGAGGAAAAGACAGAGCTGAGAGAGAGAGAGAGAGAGAGAGAGACAGAGACTGAGAGACTGAGAGGGAAGAAAAGTGAACAAAAAAGAGAGTGTGAAGAAGAGACGAGCGCGAGTAGGAAGAGAGGGAGGGAGCCGTGGTGTGAGCGAGAGCAGCCACATAGTCTATACGTGCGGGGGCGAACATGTTGTCATCTCTTGCATTTAAATGCCCCCCCGCTCGCTCTTCTCCACGTCATTTAAATTGGGTCAGACAACTGTTGGAGAACCAGTTCAAATGCATTTGCAAAAAAACACTGAAACCCTCTCAGAGAGATGCGGAACAGCACGAGGAAGAGACATTTTGTAGCTAATATCTCAGGTTGCCAGGCTTACGCCTCGTTTCCACAGGGTTTTGTTCAGTGTCCGTAAATCCGTATGGTTTACGGATTACGACCCCTGGTGTCCAACGCAAGGAAATGTATCTTTTTACGGTTAGAAATACCAACGCATGTATGGGAGAGAAGTTACTGCATAGATATAAAACGAGTCACATTTATTCATTTTTCTAAGTGAAAAGCTCAACAGCATATTTAGCTAACATTGGTAGCATGCTAGCTGCTACCTTCCTGTGGAATTCAATTAGCATACAGGAATAGAATACAGTGCATACTGTCTGTAATCTTCCGCAAAAGTAAATTTTTTCATCTTAGTCGAGGCAAATTACAGGCCGATAAAAAAAAAAAAAACAGAAGGAGGAGTTTCGCAAACACATTTAAGATCGTGGAGGTTCCCATAGCAATGAATGAACTTCCGGTTGACTTGCATACGTACACCGTTATGTGGAAACGAAGCGTTACTGTTGCATGGTTTTATAAAGGGATGCACAGATCCGACTTTTTCAGTCCCGATACCGATAACTTTGTTACAGGCTTTGTGTAATATAAATAGATACATAGATATACATTTACTGAATTGTTATTTATTATTAAAATAATAAATCGTAGTCTAACAACTTGGTAAAAACAATCTTCAAAATTAACAGGAATTACAATTCAAGTGTAAACCTTTACAATGCAGCAACAAATTAGCCGGCCCGGTATCAGTATCGATGCATCCTTAGTTTTATATCTAAACACTGGTCACTTTTCAGATAGCACATAACATATACATTTTCCTTTTTTACATTCATGTTAACCTCTGCCCAGACATCCCACACGTTCTGATGAAGCCAGGAAGTGAATAGAATTCAATAATGGCCCCATCAGGCTACAGTGAGTCACAGATTGCTACAGTAAGTACCTTCATGAAAATACCTTTTATATTCCAGCCCCTTTTTTTCTGTGGGATTAAAGCATGGGAGCATTTTACGGCACTATCTAACGCTGGCTTAATGGCAAAGAGAATGCAAAGTGAGCACAGTGTGAAAAATATGTCAATGCAGATTGTAAAGGCAAATGAGAACGCTGGTATGGTAAGCACATTCTCAGCAGAAAAGAAAAAAAAATGTGTTTCAAGCTGCAAACACAGAAAGACAGAACAGTGGTTTCAAAGCTGCAGTGTTTTTCTGCTGCCTAAGGAAATGCCCACTTCGTACAGACTGCAGTTTGACTGCTTTCAAAACTTATTCCATCTCAAAGAGTCATTCGCAAAATTCAATTTTGTGATAGAGATCTGACCATTCAGTGTTTTAAATACGTTGGTGAAAATATTAGAGAATATTTTTGAAGGCAGCCTGAGGCATGGGAAGAGTAAGCTGCTAAGCTGCTTAGGACCCCATAGTGAGTAAATTACAGATGAGAAGTCCTTTGTTCATTGTCACAGTTTAATTGTTTAGTAAGTTATATGAAAGTTTGTGTACTGTTTTTTTTTTTTTTTACTGCCTTCAACGGATACAAAGCAACTCATATTCTTTGTGTTATCTTAATTGAAGTTGTGCACATTTGCAAATCGCAAAAATTACTATCACTCAAATTACTTTTTGTGTTCAAGAAAAAACTAACTTTTAAGTGTGAGCATGTTCATACATCATTCTTGCTTTCAACTATATCTTGTAGTCTTAATCGGTGGATGGAGTTTGCTAATTGACAACTGAGCAGAACAGAGAACTGAACTGAGCTTTTTCAACAAGATCTCATGTCTTCCCCACAGATTTTCTCAGTGGAGTTCTCGCTGTTGTCGATGAACTTTATATCAGCTAAAGAAGGCCGTGAGCAGGGACCCCTAACGCCTCATCCACACCGGGAACGTCAGGAGCGCGGGGAGGCTGCGTGGCGTGGCGGCTGCGTGGCGTGGCGTGGCGGCTGCGTGGCGTGGCGGCTGCGTGGCGTGGCGCCTGCGTGGCGTGGCGCCTGCGTGGCGTGGCGGCTGCGTGATTCACTTTTCGGGTGTTCACACCAGCTGCGTTTCAGCTGCTGCAGCTGCTGCTGCTCATTATAAATGTCATTTATATTTATTTTAGACAGAGAAAGGTTAAGAAATGTGTGGTAATTTGTAAATAATAGTACTAATCCACAATTAAAACCAAGTATATACTATATTCATTCATGGAGCTCACCAAGTCACTGCATGTTCTACAACACTGTCAGGCACATATTTCAGAATAAAAGCCTCGTGTTAACAAATGAAGGAATTCTGTCCATAGAAAAAACGCTTGAGGGCTTTTATTTTGAAATGAAAGCAGGAAGTGTTGATTTAAAAATAAGTCTTTACTTTTTTTCATCTCCGTAACATATTCTACAGATAGTGAAAGTGATCTACTGACTGTATACTGACATCATATCAGCTACATTACTACAGTTTCGATGTCCTCGAATCGAAAAAGAGACGCAGCTGAGACGCGCATGAGACGCAGTGGCTGCTCTAACCTGTTAACACGGATGCCGAAATAAAAAACAACACGTAATGCAGCCGCCACGCGCTCCTGACGTTTCCAGTGTGGATGAGGCTTTAATCTGACTTGAGGCCGCGGGGCAACGGACATTTTGGAGGCCTTTCCCCCCCTCACAATATGCCATGGCAACATTAATTCAGAACACCCCCCCCCCCGTCAATGGACAGCAACAAATATTGCCCTCCTGATCAGTAGACATAATATGAAAGTCATCATTATGAGACAATACGCCAACAATAAATCAGGACAAAGCTAGCTTATTGAGCCAAGTAGTCCTGTGTGCACAGCGGCAACACGAGAAGATCAGTCTTTTCGATTAAAAACCCACAAACATCAGAGGCAAAGAACTGGTATAAATATGGGGTTGGGGGGTTGGTGGTCCTCCCTTGCTGACTCAAGTGGCATCGTTCTGGCCACAGGAAGCCTGGGACCTGCTCGGTGTTTTGTCCAAATTGCTCATTATTTCAACACGTATGAGTGGGTGTTTTTTTTTCCTTCGAGTGCACTTAAAATTCAAAATTAGCCTCAGAATTCAATTTGGACAGGAACAGTGGATCTGCAGTGTCACAGTCAGTGGGAACGAGGCACTCTGTCGTAGCTTCATTTAAACACATTAGTCAACTGCTGTTTTACATAAAACTTTTGTCGTACTTGTAGCTTTTTCCCTCGGATGTTTGCTTCTCGTGTCTTATGAGTTTGTATTTGTCTCTCAGTACACCTGACATGCTGCACTGTGCTGTTACTCGGCTTTGTTTACCATCATCGCAGGTTTGGTGCTGTCTGAGCTGATGGATGTGTCCTGCAGGAGGCCCGCTCTCCCTAACAGCCGACACATCGACAAACGCCACTGCATCTTAAAACGAGGACAGCTTGATTGATTCATTTCCGTGCTGTTGCCTCCATTTGTAATTACTGTTATATTTTTATGTCGTTACCACAACCGGCTCCCCCACAGGCTGATGGATAATACATCTCTATCCACTCTTGCACTGGGCTTAATTGTGTCTCTGTAATGCAAATTCACTGAGTTTATTAAAGGCTGAGTTTCCAGAGAGCGATAAAAGACTGCCTCCACTCTGTCTGTCAGTTTTATGAGTGTTAGGAATATGGGTTAGAGTACATCATCCCCATGTGGAGCTATTGTTCTTCTTTACTTTCACCGACGTTGTACTCAATGCTCTATCACATTTGGACATCTATAAACCAATTTAGTCGCTGGATGACTGAGAAGCAACGTTTTTAAAGGTCTTACATACGGATGAAAAGGCAGTGTTGGCTTTGCTGTTTTAGGGTCTACTGGGTATTGACACAATAATTGTAGTAAAAGTAATCATGAGTTTAATTTGACATGATTTCTAAACTAGTTTGGAGGCATAGTATTCATTGGTCATCATTCTAATGATAACATGTAAAACACTGCACAGATTAAGGAAAAGGGGGAAAACAAAGCTTTACAATACTTTTACAATACTTTTACTTATTTTACTGTTCACAAACAACTAAATGAAAATTAATAATGTTTACTAATTATTAGTAATGCTATAATCTATGTTCTTTTAACAGTGTATTTTTGCATACAATATAACATTTTAAAAACTATATATATATATATATATATATATATATATATTTGTTAATGATTATGATATTATTTGTAGACCTTAAATAAATTGTTTGTAAAACATCTATAAACATTACATAGATATATATTTGTAACACATTGTTAATGATTAATAACTGGTTTGTAAACCATCTATAAACATTATTTGGATGGCTCTTATAAAGTTGCAACTGATGATTATGATATCTTGTTAAATGGTTAATAAACCCTTTGTAAAGCGTCCAGAAACATTGTTTGGATAGATAGTTAATACATTGTCAATGGTTAATAATTGGTTTGTGGTCCATCTATCTATGTAATGTTTGTAGATGTTTTACAAATGTTTTCTTAAAGGCAAATGGAGATTGGCAAATTTACCACAAAGATGTGGTAATTGAATTTCTTTTTGTCAACAAATCCAATAAAGAATATATCTACTTAATGTGTGTATCAAAGTCTGATATATCTTATTCTTCTGTGCCATAGAAGTCCATTTTTTTATTAAAAACACATCAATGAGTCATACTGTTGCACTGGGTGACATGTTCCTTCATTACCATGAACACACACACACACACACACTGTAGTTTATTTGGACTCAATCCCATATTACACCGTCCTACTGTGACCTAGTGGTTCATGGAAGATTTAAAATGGCTAGATTAAAACAGCATTAGCTTATCCTCCACCGTACGCTAGCTAACTAACACTAATTAGCTGTCAACGCTTACCGAGAAGATCCCTGTAAGTGTCTGTTTGTACATCTTCCCGCAGCACAATCCGCCCCTTAAAAGCTGCTGTCAGTCAATCACAAAATGAAACTAAAAGTACAGGAAATAGTTGTGTCCAACCAGCTGGCTCACCCACAGGAAACTGTTTCCGTCACGGTAGCCATCAGCTCAAGTTGTGATTGGACAGTTGTTGTTGTTTTTTTGTCATGTTGGCATTGACAATGCTTTTCCATTTAAAGAAGAAAAATGCTCCCTCCTCATGAAAACTAATGACAGTGCTTTGCATTTGGTATTGGCAGGTCTATGCTGCTCTCAACACTGACAACCCGTCCTCACTCCCAACTCGTCAATTACCGCAGCTTGGTCAGCGACCCTTGGCGTCTGATACCGATGCACCCTTTAGCGGCACCGGGCTTTCAACTAACCCTAATGTAAACCCATCTGCGTCATTATTAGATGCTCCGAACAACTGATGTGGTATAAAGAGCGAGAAAGTCCACGTAGGGTGGATGGCGAGGATGGATGTGTCAAACGAACACAGCGCCCAGCAGACCACTGTTAGTGTCCCGTGTGAAAACAAGTCAACGTTGACTTATTTTAACATAGTTTCGTTACTTAACGCCAGTTGCGTAACAAGCTTACTTATTTCATGTAATAAACATACTTATTCTAACCCAAACCACGATCTTTTCCTGAGCCAACCGACCTTGTGACGTCACATGCTAGAGTACTGCAACATGGCGTCACTCTTGCCACGAAAGATAAAAATTAAGCTTATTTTTTCTTTTAAATGCTTATATTTGCCATATTTGTTATATAATTGTTCATTAGAGTGGAAATCCATTTAGTAAACCAGCTTAACTTCGTTGACTGCTTCATATCCACTTTAATATGTGCAGAATACAAGTGAATTTTCAAAGTCTGAAATCAGTGATTGTTGAGCTCATGTTATTGATCCCCTGCTGATGTATTATTGTCATTCTGTACTGTGGAAAAAGTAAAAATCTTGCCCCTTTAAACTTTTACTTTCTTAATCTTCTGGTTTAGTATTGCACCTTCTCCCATCCTCCATTTTTTCCTCTTTGTCAATTTCTCCCATTTAAAGTATTCTTGCGGACCGTCCACCTCATTCCCTCAGGGTCCATGGCTTAGGAAGATGAATGAGCTGTATCTGATGTACGATCCTGCAGGTGAGAGCACAGCCAAGAAAACTCTGACTTTGCTGAATGAGAATCTAACAGATTGTAGGCCTCGGAACAGGGCATGCCAGGCCTCTCGCTGCACACTGTAGGCTTGAGAGGAAGGCTGAAAATCATCACTCCTAAATCTGCCATGGCCTCAAAGACTGATGTTCACCTTTCTGCCATTTATTCTACTCGACCTGTTAGCGCAGACAAGGTCAATCTGGCTTGTCGGCCCTTCCCCCCCCCTTCTGGCTCTGGATTGTTCTCTTGGCCACTTCAGGATCCAAGAGTGGCTGGATGATGCCGCGTGCCCCCGAATGCATCATGGCTCTTGACTTGCTCTGCACCTGCGACTGCACGGCGTTCGTCTTGTGTGTCTGGGTGATGAAGCAGGGGGGAAACTTTTGGTGTGTGTGTGCGTGCTGAAGTGCGTAATTGCCAGGCACAAAAGGCCACTAATTTCTGCACTTAGACAGCCACTTGCTCAGCCCAGCAGCTTCTTAAAATGCCCCGCTGTTTTCAGTTTGACCTACAACTCTCAAGTCAATGTTTCCGTGCCTTACTCTCTTTTCCTCCTCGTGAATAATTACAGACTTCATTCTCGCTTGTGTATTTAATCGCCGAATCCTTCCATTTATTTGAGGATCCGACGTGCAAAGACAGTAGAGAATTAAAGGCATTTTGTCAAAACACTGAGCCATGATTGCGATATTAGGCCTCAGCACTCTGGAGGAGATGATGTTGTTGGACAGCCAATGGATTGGAGAGCCGGTCAGGCAGTGTGGGCTATCAGAGCAAGGATGTGCTCAGATGGCAATAAATCCCACCAAATCCTGTTGCCCTCTGTCAATTATGAGCCATAATCCTTTTCTTTTCTGAGAGTCAAATGGGCTCAGCACAGCTCACTCACTGGAGTGCCGGGCTCAGGCACTGGTTACCATTGCAAAGAGAGGTGGTGATAGAGAGAAAAGAGCAATTACCATAATTACCATTAGGTAGATTGCCTCAGACTGTCCAAGCCCCTGGCAGCTTGACAGCCCCACAAAAGATACAAAAAACAATGCTTATTCTTCATCAATCCAAATAAGATTTTCACACAAAACCTTAATTCAGTATACAGTAGTTATGAAAAAACGACGGACTGACTTCAGAGGACCTCAGCTTTGCCTCTTGCATTAAGAGACTGCCAGCACATTCTAACAACATTTGGCATATTCTCACAGCCAAAATGGTGGGTTTACAATCAAGAGAAACACAGTGACTCATATTTGGCTTTGAATGTGTGTACAGGCTAGACAATTTTTGCATAGCTCTATTTATTTTGTTTTAATTACTATGTGTTTTACAAATATCATGTACAATCTTAATGGGATAAATATGAAAACGCAATGCCTATTCTTTGTACAAATACATATGGACACACTGCCTACATAGTGTTCTTTTGGTCTGGGTCTATTTTTCTTAGTTTGGTTGGTTGGCATTTTAGTCAAGGCTGGACTACCAAGCAGGCAAAGTGGGCAACTGTCCAGGGACCCAAACCCCTTAAGCCAAAATTATACTTTGCGCATCTGTGAGTACGCGAGGGGTCCATAAATTTCATCATCAGAGGGCGTACGCGTTGACTCTGTGCAGACGTCCGCTTACCTCCAATTTGTTGTAACCGTGCAGATTTGTCCGGACTTTTCCGCATGGCCACTATGCTAAGTGGTAGCGTACTCCAGAAAGTAGTAAAAACAGAACTACTACCATGGTGTCCGCAACTGTCCCTGTACGCGTCCACTTGGGAGTATAACCAAGGCTGTAGGGGACCCGAAGGCTACACGTAATTTGATTAATTGTAAATTGGATTGGTAATACTGTATGCAGTGGACGGTTTGAGGGAGGCCCTTGCCTGTTTTAACACAACAGTGGAAAGCCAGGTCCATAGTGGGATTAGTGTTTTTACTGTTTTTTACAGTTTGGTGTGGAAGAACTTGACTGGCTAGCACAGACCTCAACCCCATCCAACACCTTTGGGATGAACAGGAACACCAACTGTAAACAAGGTCTTATCACCCAACATCACTGTTGGACCTTACCAATTGTGTTGTGGCTGAATGGGAGCAAATAAATCAGGTAAGGTGGATGCATGTAAATGTAATAAAAAGGAGACAGTGTTGGCCTTGGTTACTTCTTGCCATTACTCATGTTGCATGTAATGGCATGAAGTTGTGATAGGTTTAAGGCTGTGTGTTTTTGCTTTATTTACACTGGATTACGGGGTTCTACTTTTAGGATAAATTTCAGTCTGGATGCCATTAGATGAGCACACCACTGAGTGCTGTCTTAATGGGTTGCAGCACTGTATTCGACAGAGTACAGAGTTAAAAGAACAGAGCTTGTCACGTCACAATCACTATTTTCTATTGTATAATTTGCAAATGTCCAATTCCTCCAAGTTAAATGGCAAAACCACATTTGATGATTACCAAACCATTGAATAGGCGTTTGATGCATTTGACTATGCACCAAACAGCACTGAAGTCTGTTTTGTGATAATTCATTGCAAAAATAACATTGTTTTCTGATCGGACACTGATGTTTGGTTAGTTTAAGACACAAAAACAGCATCTGCTGTCTGATAATTTTTTCAAATTGTATCACCCATTGTGTCTTGCTCAACAAGACACATTGGTTGAAAGAAATGTGAATGCCAATGTCTAATCACAGCGATAAAATCTGAAAAGCCAGTCTTTTGTATATTCTAGTTAGTTAGATAGTTAGTTAGTGTTTGTAAAATGTAGGTTATATCATATTGTAGAACATATATGGATAGTTGTTAAAAAACAGAAGACATGAGGATAAGGATTAAGTTGTGAGGTGAGAAGGTAGAGTAAGAAAGCCGGCAGCAGAGGTGAGACAGAAGTGAGATGAAGAGAAAAGCCAGTGGAGAGCATCCGAGCAGAGAATGGTAGAAGTGTGCAGTCCTCTATTGTGAATTCATTTCAAACACGAGCCAAATACCACTGTGTCACAACATGAGCCTTAAGAAATTAAATTCAATAATTCATGCAAACGGCTGCGACTCGCCATGATTTATTTGGTGTGCTCTACTCTGCCTGAATTAGCCATAAAGAGTGATATAACATTTGCAGGCGCTGCACAAATGATATGTAGGTTGTATGTTTTGTCATAACCGACGCAATTCATCTTCTGTGACTAAATGAGTCAGCCTTGACTTTAGGGGGCCAGTGTCTTTCTTTCTGTAGGGAATTAATTTCTTAATGTAGTACATAGTGTGTGCTCATGTAATAAAATATGGGCCAAGTGTTTCAAGTTTTACAGCTATACGAGAGCCATACAATATTTATCCCCACAGTGTTTACACCCAGAGGCTCCCGGACTACTTGTCTACTTCCAAGCTGGACTCTTTATGCTTTTATAATTTTTCTATCATGCTGATAAACTCTGACCAAATTTCATTAATTTTCTTGATTTAGAGCTTTTGGTATTATGCCTGCCTGTGGGGCACTGAAGTGTTTACAAGCCAATGGATATTCCAAAAATCCTCCCTAAAGATCTAAACAGTTAACTAAATTTGGTCACAATGGTATGGTAGGATATGTGAGCGCTGTAATGATTAGAGCCATCACTCAAGCAATGGAAACAGCCAGAGATATTCTATTGAGAGATAGCAACATTGGGACTCATTCATAAAACGTTCGTACCCATAGAGGATGGAAACTCACATTAATTCACTTTTGGTTGCTGATTTTATGGAAATGTGGTTAAAATTTGCACTAAATTTGAATGAAAACTTGTCAACCATGCTTTCCTGTCTTTATTACATTTATTGGGCTGGAACACGTATCAACTCCATGAGGTGGCAGCCTACCTAAACTTTTGACCCAGAGAGAAATGTTTTAGATTGACCAACTAAATACAATGCAACCACTTTTCTTGTCTAGCCCTTAGAGACCTACTGGCCGCGGGCAAACCAGACCGACTTTACTGTCTTTTAGAGGCTGTAGCAGGAATCCATTGGTACCAACCATGTCATGGTAGCTTGTCGGGAAGGAGGTTAAGTAACGCTCCAAAGTTGGGCTAAATATTGGCGAGGAAAAACTGGCATGGTCATTTTCAAAGGGGTCCCGTGACCTTTGATCTCAAGATATGTGAATGAAAATGGGTTCTATGGGTACCCACAAGTCTCCTGTTTACAGACATACCCACTTTATGATAATCACATGCAATTTTTTGAATGCAGTAGAAATGTGTTATCTTCGCCTATTCTAAAATGGTGGGTTTGAATATTTCTGCATACTGGGGTCCCTAAACAGTCTTGGAATTACATAAATATGGTATCACTGTAAAGCTGAGACTCTTGTGGATCCAATGAGCCCAACTGTTTTCAAGTGTGATGATGTCAGTCCCCATAGTGTCTTTTTCATTGTAATGAGGCTATTTTTTTAAACTTGACCTCACTGTATAAAATGACCTGTGGTGACCTCTAGGATAATCACAGCCTCATGAAACTTTACAGCCACAAACTACAGACCTAGAGCATTCAGAGGATGGATGTCAAGGTAGATTGACAATAAGGGGGTTTCTGAGCAGTTACCACAACAGAAGTACTCGCTATTCCAATCGCCGAAAAATGCAATTCTTGCAGAAATCTCCAAATTTCAAAAGTTTTTGATAACAAATCACAGCATGGCTTTTTCTATTCTGCTATGAAGAAATAGCAGACCGTAGAACCCCGTGATTGACCAATCAGAATCGAGTATTCAACAACGCCGTGTAATAAGTTAAGTAAAATACCTACGTAAAGAACGTAGCATAAGAACGCCGGTCTCCTGGTTGAAAGTCCTGTGTTTGTTGGACCCATCCACCTCCCCTCCCACCCACCATAAGCAGTCTTTCTCACTTTTTATTCTACATCATTAGCTCTGAGCGTAGCATATTCACACGTATGCATTTACATTTCTGTCAGTACAGAGTACATGGCGTTAAATAACACACCAAATTTGCGCATTATAGTACGCACAATGACTAACAAATTTACGTGTCATTTATACGCCATTTGGTGAGACCGGGCTGAGTCTTTTGATGAAAAATGTTTATTGCTCATTGTGGTAACATAAATTACTATACCCAACCTTTGTATCCCCCTACCCACCTGTGAATGATTACTTATTGTCAATATAAGATGGAGGATACCACTCTTGGTGCTCTGATGAAGGCTTGTTTGAAGAAACGTATCAACATAAGAAATAAAATGGTAAAGTGAAGCCAAAGTAGTATGTAGTTTTAGTATTGTTTGATTGATGCTGTGTGTTTTTGAAGGGCTGCTATCCCAATTCATCACATATAGTAGGAGCGGCTGTGGCTAAGAGGTAGAGTGGGTCGCCCACCAATTGGAAGGTTGGCGGTTTAGATTAGCTTTAGATTAGATCCAGATGGGCAGGTTGGCACCTTGCACGGTGTATGAATGTGTGTTTGAATGCGTGAATGCTGACAAGTAGTGTAAAGCGCTTTGAGTGGTTGGAATACTAGAAAGGTGCTATAGAAATGCAAGTCAATTTATCATAATAGTATGATAATGGTCTATTGGAAAATGATGGGGACAAGACACGGACATGTCTTGCGAGCTAAAGTGATCCGCTTTCATTTCAGTCAGCTGTTGTATCTTTCCTCAGTGTAACATCCACTCAGTTGTCACTTCATTAGTAACACCTGCCTAGTAAAGCATGCTCCTCCAAATATAACATTATGTGGCTGCAGCTCAATACACCCATCACGCAGACACAGTCAAGAGGTTCAGTTACCGTTTCTCAAAATGAGCCAGATGTGTCATCTATGTGACTCTGAATGTGGTGTGATTGCTGGTGCCCAGACACAAAGGCTCCAATGTCACGGAACTGCAGAAACTCCTGGGGGTTTGCGTTCCCTGGAGTGTCTGCACTTTACAGGAAAAGATGTGATAAACAAACAAAAAGATGCAATTAGTGGCAGTTTATGTGGCTAAAACCCTTTGTCACCAGAAAAGGTCAGAGGAGACTGGCTATAGATAACGTGAAGGGCGTGCAAGTAGCAGCCAGTACAGCACTTGTTTCAAAAATTCATTGCTCTACAATGTGCGTACATTAAGAAACGCTCCTGAACAGGCTTACCAAGAACTCCAAGTGGTACACTGGTATTATTGAAAAAAAAAATAGATTAAAAAAAATCCTGAATTGTAGATGCACAAACCAACTCTACTGCCAACATTTAATAATGGATAGACGTGGAATTCTGTTTTCATTTAGAAAACAAAGTAATCATTCTTTCACAGTAAATGATGCCATTAATGCCTCCATTTCATCTTGTTTCTCTAGTCCTGCATCACTGAGCACCTTTGAGTAAATATAAGAGATCCACAGGATGCGTTAACGATATTCAGTTGTTATCAATCTGCACTAATAATTGCCTGTTACATTTCAGTTTCATTAATTGACATAAGCACGCCATGAATATTTTGTTGTTATGCTGTTAAAAAGTGCAACAAAAAACATATTAAAACACATTTGTAATCTATGAATTGCATTAAGGGTTTTTTGACTCACCAGACGGCTTGGGGCCTTTCTGTGTGGAGTTTTAATGTTCTCCCCGTCTCAGCGTGGGATTTCTCCGGGTGCTCCGGTTTCCTCGTCCAGAGAGATGTGGTTGACCATGCATAGTAGTATGGATAACATCGACGGTGCTTGAACTTCGACCAAATGACTGCATCAGTCATTTCACTGAGTGGCCCAAAACGACACGATTATGTTCAAGTGACAAAGCCATCTAGCGGCTGTACTAATTTTGACGAGAGCATACAACATGGTGGAAGTCAGATGACATAGTAGAAGGACAAAGTCCGCGTAGGGAGGAGTTTATGGTGAATTGATGGGTCAAAAAGCATTGGATCTTAGCACTGTTCATTTCCTGTTTCAACAGTCAACAGTGGATTCCTTTAACCATGACAGAGGTCATTCCCTAACCTAGTGTTTTATTACCGTAACCATGATATTGAAGGTCCCAAACTTTAACAAATTTGTCATTTTAACCCAGTCTGACTCATTTTTCAGCAATGTTTCCAGCTTTCTGGAATTAGCTCAGTGAGTACACTATTATCCTGAGATAGAAGGTGGAAATGATGGTCAACATTGTAACAGACTCCTGCTGTTGTGTGATAAAGGATCACAGGGAAAAAAAAAATCCTACAATTTGACAGATATGCATAATTATTGCTATGTAGAGGCACAAACTTAATGACAGAAGTAGACTCTTGTCGTGTCATTTGAGGAGGTTAAGCCAATCAGCCTTCAGTCCTCTGAGCTGAGAGCCACACTTTACTTGAGTGTAACCTTTATCATGGGACACAGCTAATATGTAGCAGAATAAAAGCTTGATTGAGCATTCGGTATCAGATATCAGAATTTGTGTCTGCCTTAGGATCACATAAAATTCTGAAACCACGAGCGGTAACATTTTATACTTGAATAGAGCATCTTTGACTGCAAAATCTACCACAAGACCAGACGAGTCTTGTTTTTTCAAATCCGAGCTCCAGCAGTCATTTCACCCTGAGATGTGAAAACACCTCTTGGAGTATAACTGATTGTTCTCTCCTCTTTTTGTGCCTGCTGGCTCTCCAGAACAGCAGAGGGTCCTACTCCTCCCCCCATCTGCTCTCTGGGGTAACCTCAAACAGTGGAACCAACAGAAAGGCCCAGGGCCTGTTCTCTGTGCTGTCACCAGACGCCCACACTAGAAACCATATCCTCTTCCCTAGAGAGTTATCTGCACATGTGAGGTCACTCCCGGCGCAAAGTAAATGACGAGCCGAGGAGCTCAAACACTTCCCCTCTCTTCCTCCACACACACACACACACACATATATACAGTATATATATATATATATATGGCCATATGTTCATTTCACTAACACAGCACATATATTTTATTTAACAATTCCAGCTTCTGCTGTGCATAAAGTAGTTAAAAGAGTACTACAGGGGGTGGAGAGGACGTAGGATGTGTTTTGCAGTAGCTCCTCTGAAATGTGACTTTTTAATATATCCTTTAACGATATTTTGTAATTGTCGGTGGTTCTCGGCTTCATAACCACTAATATTAGCTTTTAGTCACTTTTACCAGCCAACTTCTCGGATGGCTGGCTGAGCGAAACCCGACCGCCGGTGCAGACAGCCGCATAGATTAAAATGAGAGCGTTTCTGGTATCCAAACCAAAGAAAAAATCCATACGATGTCTTTGTATGCTGATGATGTTCTTTTATTTTTTAGTAATCCCATGTTGTCACTCCCACCTATTATCAAGATAATTAATGAGTTTGGGGTGTTTTCTGGATATAAGGTCAATTATGTAAAATCCTTGGCATTACCACTTTAAAATTGTACATAACATGGTAAACTCAAGCCCAACAGGCAGCAACAACTGTCAGTGTGTCAGTGTGCTGACTTGACTATGACCTGTCATTGAAAATGGCTATGCCAGTTTTTCCTCGGCAAAATTTAGCACAAGTTTGGAACGTTATTTGGCCTCCTTTGAGACAAGCTAGTAAGACATGGTTACTACCATTTGATTCATTAGATTCTAGTTTCATTAGATATCAGCATCTTCACTCTAGCTTTAAAACTGAGCCCGCTACAACTTGAAAACCGCAAGTTGTGTTAATGCATTAAAGAAATTAGTGCCCTTAAAACAAATTTGCGTTAACGCGTTGTTATCACGTTAGCTTTGACAGCCCCTAGTTAAGAATAATAAGTATGGGGGTAACAAGCATAACAGAATAAGTACATATAAACCACATTTTGTAAACTGCTGTTGCTCTGTTATTTATTTATTTTTTTGTGTCTGCATTTGTTCTTGTTTTGTGGTTTTCGGTATGTCTTGTCTTAATTGTATAGTGCTTTGTATTGTATCATTTGATTATTGATGAAAATGAACAAATATTGAAAATGAGAAGAAAAATAAATCCCAGGGTATCACTTGGAGAAAAAAAAAAAGACTAGACACGGGACCAGTCTTGTATGTACTAAAGACTCCGGGGAAAGTAGCGTCGACACTATGGGGATTATCCAGAAGAAGAATTAAAGCCAATATAATAGCTTATGTTTGCTTAGAAAATGTATGTGCATGTTTCAAAGGACTATATATTTGCATTTCACTTGGGAAACCATTGTAAAGAAAAAACATGCAAGTTTAAAGTATAGCTAACTAATGACACATAATGTGGGCCACGAAGCCCTGTAGTAACCATGATATATGTTTAGCTTTGTTCCGTTTGCATCTAGTTTAATGCTAATTCTGCTGTGCCAAGCCATCCTTTTAGTAGTAGAGTATAGCCAAATAGGCATTAGGCCGTGTCATATGTAAATTATATGTAAATAAGTGACTGGTGTAATGCATTAACGTTACTCAACTGAATCAAATTTGTCAATCTGGATCCCAATCACCACTCATTTTGATGCTGTGTGACAGTTTCACTGGTCGGATGCAGAGAGGTTCATTCTCCTCATCTCCCGAACAGAGTTTGATGAATGAGCGCCTAACAAACAGAGCTGGATCACTGGAGCAGACATCAGGACGCCAAAAAACAATTCCCTGTGTCATCTAAGACCTATGCGTTCAAGACGCATGTCTAATTGTTGTGACGTATTATATTTACAACCTGCTGACCCATTGAAACCATACTGGAACTGTCCATTGCAAAATTATATGGTGTAAATACACAATCTTTTACATTTTATCAGATATTCTCACATGGTTAAACACACATGCATGTACACAGTTTGAGCACATTTATATAACAAAATAGAATATATGTATATAAGGGTGTTTCTGAAACTACAGTCACTTTTGACTCTCCCATATTTAAAAAAGAAATCAACCTCTATGAATTTTAACCATCAGAGTATTTAATACATATAAACAGGGACATGAAATTAGATATAGTTGTTAAGATTTTAATCTGTAAGATGTTTATTTTCTTATGGTTGTCATCACTTACGTTCTTACTAAATGTTCTTACCACAATATTAAAATAATGTTCATTTTATACATTTTCCTTTTTTTAAATCTATAATATTTTAAGACGTTTAAATTAATTTTCATCAAGCTTTGTGCATCTTTGTAAATATTCATATAAAAACATTTTCTAAAAAATAGGGAACTTTGAATAAAAGTAAGGACTCAGAAGTGTGGGACAGGCTCATTTAGATGAAAATATAATAATCTAAATTATTTTTAAACAAAAAAAAATGAATATGGTATAAAGTTACATGTATATGAAACAATTTCATTTGAAATAATGTCATAATATAATTGAATTAGCTAATTTTCCGTATCTCAACATTGAGACCACAGTTGTGGGACATGATGAAACGTGATGTTTGGATCCACAAAATGCTTCATAAATTTGTATTAAATCACATTATTTAGTAATTATCCTTTATGTCCAGATGGGTAATAACACTGTATCAAGTCACTTTATCAAGCATTGCACTGCAAAATTTTAACAAAAATCCAAAATGTCATTGCTGGGGCTTAACAATGCCTGCAGTTGCAGAAACACCCATAAATAGCACGGTGGTTTCAGAACAGCACCTGAACCTGCACACTCTCCACATCTCAACCCAAGAGAGGTGAAACAGAATGTGAGGTTCAGAGCAGGAATGTGTGGCCACCAAAAAAAAAAGGGTCCAAGTTCAAGCTCCACCTTTATCTGGGGAATATTCACCTCCAGATAACATTCAGAGCACGTCCGTGACATGCACACCGAGAGAACTCCGGCTGTTCTGCAGACAATAGGGCTCCTTCGTGGTACTAAGGGAGGTGCATGTAAATAAAAAGGCCTGATGAGTGTGCTCCTCACAGTGGCTTTGTTATAATTACATTTCTAGGGTTACACATGCTGGCTCGCTGGGAGGTGAGGGGTGTAGCGGTTGCCTGTGTTATCTCTTTTTAATTGAATTTTCAGTTTACTTGACACAAAACAATTTTCAATCACGCCTTGTTGTTAATTAATTAGGCTATGTTAAATTACAGCAGTAGCAGAGGGGAAGGGCGTGCTTGGAGTCGACACTCCAATAACACAGTATGAGCTTTTATCACTGTAGAACTTGCACATTAAGCATCACTGTAATACGGCCCCATCCACGACTATTCCCAAACTGCCTCTGAACGTATATAGTGTTGTAATATTTTCACTGTCACACGAGGAAATAGTCGGGCCATCTGGAATGAATCTCCAGTCATCCAAGTGAATAACTTTTGTGGATTTATTTCAGAGATACATTACAAAATATAGCCACATATAAAATTACTGCTGTCTTTCCATAAGCATTTCCATAGCAAGCGTGAAGAGTCTGAGAGTGGCCGGTGAGAGTGATGGTTTGGTTCACGCAAAGGTTATTAGCTTCCAGTGTGCTTACAGAGAAGTAACCACTTCACTCTCTGGCTTGTCCTCTTCTAGCAGCTTCATTACTGATCCAGTGAAACGGTTTTTACTGTTTGGAAAGAACACATTGACAGTCAGACAGAGAGCTGATGAAAGTGAACCAAAGCCCCAGTCACCCTTAAAGACCCAATGAAATTAAAAATACAGTTTTGATCCCTTGTCCCTGTGTTCATTGTTCATTTATCTTGTTATATGCCAAATATATGTAAAATAAATAAATAAATGGTAACACTTTATAATAACCCTTATTTATAATTGGTAAATTGATAGTTAATAAACATAGTTAAAAATGTATTTTACTGTTAACAATCAAGGAAATGGTAACTAATAATTTTTACCAATTATTGATTAATATTTGTTATTTTAATAGTATATTGTTGCACACATTATAACATTTTATTACACGGCTTTGTTGAATACTCGATTCTGATTGGTCAATCACGGCGTTCTACGGTCTGTTATTTCTTTATAGCAGACCTTTGCTATGTATTACAGACCGTTGCTATGGACGCAGTTCTGATCTCGCACTCTGGTGGACCGTTTTTTTTGTCAAATTGTTGATTTCTTAAGTAAGTATCTGTGTAATAAGCGGGATAATGTACAGCTAGCGGGTCATTGTTGTGTAAGAATCACAGGGTTTTTTTTCACAACAATGACCGGCTCGCTGTACATTATTCCTTACTTATAGCATTACTAATAATTAGTGGAAATTATTAATTATCATTTAATTGTTTGTTAGCAATAAAATAACTATTTACTAAGTAAGGGACAATGTACATTATCCCACTTATTACACGGCTATTTACTTAAGAAATCAATAATTTCATACAAAAACGGTCCGACATCAGATCTGCGCCCATAGCAACGGTCTGTTATACATAGCAACGGTCTGCTATAAAGAAATAACAGACCGTAGAACACCGTGATTGACCAATCGGAATCGAGTATTCAACGAAGCCGTCTAATAAGTTGAATTAACTATCAATTTACCATTTGTAAATGATGGCTATTATAAAGTTCTACCAAAAAAATCCATGCGATTTAACTGTTATTAGGCCGTTACATAGGTGTTATCAGTCGCTATAAGCACCATAGATGTGGGTCATTAGGGGATTACTACGCCTAAACCTCAAAAGAAAGAAAAAATAATGGACCTGGCCTTTAAATATAGTCATGGAAATGCTGGTGAAACAACACCTACAGTAGAAAGCTGAAAAATGTTCACTTTTTGAATAAATTTAACCAGGTTTCAATCTAGATTTCTTTTGACCTGCAAATGATGAAAACCTTACTGGGCTGTCAAATTCCTGTCCATGCATCTGAATCCCTCACACGTTTGTCAGCCTGCCTGTCTGTGTTTGCCCACTCTCCCTAAGTGTCTGTCTGTCTATCAACCTCCTGCAAATTACTGTGGATAACAGCTTCGGCCGAATGCCTAAAATGCTAATGTATCTTTTTGTCTATTTAAGTGACCTGTACGATCGCACATTCTGCCCCCTCCCACCCTCCACACGCATTCACTATTGCTGACTCATGTTGATAAGAGGCCCAGCTGACATTGCTTGTTTGGCTCCTGCCTCTAATTAAAAAACATCCGGGTGTCTGATTCCCCCCCCACCCCACCACACTTCTTCCCCAACTGGCTGATCCATACTGAACTCCTGCAAGATTAAAAATGTTAAGTGGTTGGCTTGAGGCAACCGCAGAGCCCTCATCACTTCTAGTGGTGTGGTTTCATAAAAGTAATTCAGTTATTGATTCACCAGTCAAAAGTGATATGTGTCGGAGACTCGAGGGCTCCGGCAAGGTTGATCTATAGACGAGGTGAAGCTAAAAGAGACACAAGTGGGCGATGCAGAGAGAAAGAGATGGGAAACAGGAGGCAAGGGAAGTTCAAATAATTAAGTCACGGATGTCACGTTGACGACTCGGCACGGAGGTGACATGACAGCTGCTTCGCTTTTCAGAAAAAAAAAAGATGTTTTCATCTCCTTTAACATTAATATCTAAAAGCATTCTTACTGATACAGACAGAACAGACACAACTGAACAATCTTATCCCCCAGATCTGAGATCTGACAGTTGTTTTGAGGTGAAATAAATTCCTTTTGTCTTGAACCAACTGCCAAATATGAACTTATAACCTGTAACAAGTGATTAAAATCAAGAGAAACTAGTTTCTGAATTCAAAGCTTCTATTGATCAAACGTTCATCAAACTCTGATGTAGTCTCCATTTGATACAGATGCCCAGTTACGAGCGAGGATGCTACGATCGGCCCGTAACTGTAAACACCCGTGGGTATGCAGACAGAGCCTTGATGCGAGTGGCGAGGTCAGAGGTGACGTGATGCAAATCAGCAACTGGGGTGAAGATAGAGGAACACTGATTCAGGTGATAAAGAGTGCGTCGATGTGTGATTGGTTGACAGAGAAACATTTTAAGAGTATGGGAGAATGAGAGATTGCAATGAGTTACAGAGGCTTGAGTGGAACAGAGGCTTGAGTGGAGTTAAACTTTTTTTTTTCACCTGTCATGTTGTCCAGTTGCATCACACTAATGTGAAAAGATCACAACACTGAACAAAACCCGAGATTCAGTTATCAATTTTCAGAGGAGTTTCTTCACTTTCTTTATGTTTGCAGTCGGAAACAGAGGGATAATCCAATACAGGGGGCGCACTGGGAAAGTTAATGTCAGTCGTATGCATGTACTACCCACATTACAACAACGGAAATAAAGTTAAAGTTGACCTTTTAAACGAGAGGTAGTACCTAACTATACAGTTCTATGAATTCTGAATGACGGCAGATGTATTAGGCATTAACATTAATGTTTCTGGTGGAGACAGCCATAGATGCTGGAGCAACAATGTCACAGAGATCTTTAAATGTGAAGATAGGGGGTGGGGTGGGTTGGTATAGGGAGAGGACGTTCAAGCTAAAACCATAGACCGTGTATAAGAAGTGGATGTAGTCAACGTGACGTCACCCATTGGTTTGTGGACTGCCATTTTGAAGCCTTTAGCTCGGCATTTTGGCCGTCGCCATCTTGTTTTTTGGCCGTCGCCATCATGGTTTTTGCTGGTCGCCATTTTGGTATTTGCCCGTAGCCATCTTGGTTTTTGGCCGTCGCCATCTTGGTTTTTGGCCTTCACCATCTTGTTTTTTTGGCCGTCGCCATTTTGGTTTTTGGTCGTCGCCATCTTGGTATTTGGCCGTCGCCATCTTGGTATTTGGCTGTCGCCATCTTGGTATTTGGCCGTTGCCATCTTGGTATTTGGCTGTCGCCATCTTGGTATTTGGCCGTTGCCATCTTGGTATTTGGCTGTCGCCATCTTGGCATTGTCCGTCACCATCTTGGTATTTGGCGGTCGCCATCTTGATTTTTGCCCGTCGCCATCTTGGTATTTTTGCTGTCGCCATCTTGATTTTTGGCCGTCGCCATCTTGGTTTTTGGCCGTCGCCATCTTGGTTATTGGCTGTCGCCATCTTGATATTTGGCATTCGCCAGCTTGGTTTTTGGCCGTCACCAAGAATTGACACAAGAGGATGGAGCTAAGTACAACCGAACACTGAATAAGACATTTTTAGACAACCGAAAAGGTTATAATTGACTTCCATGAACAGAAAACACACTGTGAAAGGGTTAAAGTTGCAAAACAAAAAAACAGACAACTCCCAGACCGGACAACGCCGTGGTAGCGACCTGTCAATCACAAGGTAGCCACGCCCTAAAGCATCCCCTGCTTTATGGTCTATTTGACTCTAAATGGGACCATCATTTACTAAATGAACATCATGCTGTATTGAAGAAGACTTGAAACTAGCGATCGAGACCATAAACTCATGTTTACAATGTTTACTGAGGTAATAAGTCAAGTGAGAAGTAGGCTCATTTTCTCATAGACTTCTATACAATCAGACTTCTTTTTGGCAACCAGAGGAGTCGCCCCCTGCTGGCTGTTAGAAAGAATGCGCATTTAAAGCACTTTCGCATTGGCCTCACTTTTCAGACCCGGGCGGTTCAGTTACTCTTAAACTCAGTTGGTTGAATGATGCAAACTCAAAGAGATGGATGGAAGTTGAAGAAATGTAAGCAGGAATATTTTCTGATCGAAAAAGGCTCCAAACAGCGACACCGGCTGCATCCATCGACCCATCTTCTCAGAGTATGAGTTGGTTCGTTTGCAGCTCCACTTCCTGATAAGATTGATCATGTGCTGTGCGTGACTGACATCCAAACGTGAGTCAGGTTTCTCTGTTGGGATTATTGATCATGTTCGGCTGATAAGGAATTGCCAGGGTTTGGATCTATAGCTCAGGTTCTGCAATGTTGCTCAGCTTGCCCTGGATACTGTAATATATAATGCCCAAGAAGTTTTGAAATATTTTAAGCAAGTGGAAAATGATAATAAAAAAAATGCACTGAATGTGAAAAGTGTATGTAACATTTATTCTTGTCAGGGTGTAAAAGCCTTTGAAAGAGTATTTTGTCTATGGTAGCACAATGAAACTGCTTCTATTCTATCTAAAGAAAAAGCTGGAATGCAATAAAACATGCTGGACAATAAAGAGAATTAATATAAATCTCCTGTCAGTGTTTAAAAGCTCTTTTGTTCATCTTCATGTTGCGGGGAAAACAATATGGAGGGCCAACACTGCTGCTGTCTCATGCTGTGTTCTATTCATGTGGTGCTGAATGTGAAAAAATAAATAATGCATTACACTATTAACCCAAAATTTCCTCCATCCCGTCTCCATCATTTCCCATCTATTTTTCCAGATATAAAACCGCATGGTGCTGACATTTAGAGATTGCATAAAGGAGGTAAACCAGCAAAGCACCTTTGAACTGAATTGATAAAATAATCTCAGGGATCAAACATGGAGACATTTTCTTGGGTTGAAGATAGAGGAATGGTGGGATAGGAAACCAAAAGAATTATACTTTTCGTAGAACATTTTCATTCTTTTTTTTGGCAGGGATGGTGTGCTATGTGCAGCTGGTGTATAAAATACAGATTATTTATGGTTAGTTTTGATGATTCATTTTTATATCTGATGATACTACAGTAGTTATAGAAGCAATATATTTTAATTTAATGAACCAAAATTGGCCGGTCCAGGCAATGATGAGCCCTTATTGGAGAGAGGGCTCGAAAAAGCACATCATTAAGCCTCCCTTCATAATTGATCTCCTGCTTACCTGACACAGCAAACAGCTTCTCCATTCTGTATCTTGTTACATTAATCAGCAAACGTACAATTATAACACACTCTGCCCCTCCTTCCTGTTTGAATATCAGCTCAGGAGTCACACTGGACATCTTATTATCTGTTGTACGGATTCATTGGAGTGCACCGTGCAAAACACAAACTGTTGCCTCCCAGCAGCCAATATCTGCTTTAAATGTGGCATCTGGTGCTCTTTTTCTTTGGTGCACACAGGCAGCAAACTGCTGTGTCAAGCTCCACCTGACACAGTGTAGCCATGTGAAAAAGGGGTTAGCTTTTGCAATTGTTTAGACATTGAAAGGGATAGTTTGGATTTTTTTGAAGTGGGGTTGTATGAGGTGCTTATCCATAGTCAGTGTATTACCTATAGTAGAACTTTATTCATATATAGTACATTTAAAAACAACCGCAGCCGACCAAAGTAATGAACATCTACATAATACAAATGAATGTAAAGCAAACAACATAATGTGCACATAATAGCATTAAAAGAGTTGCAGCACAACAGAAGATAAACTCAATCAAACGCCAGCGAGAAGAGGTGAGTCTTCAGCAGCGACTTAAATGATTCTGTGTTCTGAGTTGTTTTAATATGAAGAGGTAAGCTGTTCCAGAGACTATATAGGGACGGCAACCGCAAAGGCTCGGTCACCTCTGTTTTTGAGTCTTGTTCTGGGGACATCCAGGAGCATCTGATTGGTCAACCTCAGTGCTCTAATTGGAGTATGAAGATACTATAGTTCTGCTAGATAAGGTGGTGCCAGCCCATTTCAAGTCTTAAAAATAAGCAATACAATCTTTACCCTTGCTAAAAGTCCTAACTGGAAAAAGGTTGGTTGTAAGAAGCCAAAGGGCCAAGAATACCAACAGTTTCTCATTAAGTTTCTCATTAAGACTGAGAAAGTTTAGATCCATCCCAAGTTCTGATATCATTTAAACAGTTCAACAAAGGCTGCACTAAATCCTCGCCATTTGTTTTTATAGGCAAAACAATGAAAAGGAATATTATGTTTCTTAAAAATGGACTCCAAGGGCAGGATATACAATGACAAAAAGGATAGGGACCTATCATGGAGCCTTGTGGAACCCCATAGGTAAGTGGGGCTGCAGCTGAGGAATATTCGCCTATAGGTGAACTGAAAAACTCCTATCTGACAGGTATGACTGGAACCATTTGAGGGCAGTACGCCCTAGTAGAACACAGAGTTGCTACCGCTGCCTCGATCGGTTAGTTTGTTTGTGTTATTGTGTGATTTTAGTGTTTTAAAGGGTTAGTTCAGATTCCCCAAAGTCACACAATAACACAAACAAACTAACTGACAACCCATGTTCTGCAAGGTCAAATTACTGGTTTTGTCAATGGAGTCTGGTGGCTTTGAAGAGAGCATAGATGGATATAACGGCTTCAGTTCCTCGTTGGAAAGGGCTGTCTGATGGCAATGTAAAGCAATTAAAATATTCTAAATATAGTGTACACTTAAACTGATGTAGTAGGTCTTTCTTTTAGGTGTCCAAAATACATTTTGAAGGTTCCATCTAGGTTATTTTTAACCCAAACAGAAAACGGTGTTATTCTTGCAACAGAGATTTGTAATGGTTTATGAATGCACTGACAAATGATGTCCTGTCGATAGGGTCATAGATTAGCATTTCAATGGTTTTATCACAAAATAAAAATAAAAAAGTAAACATAGGAGATACATTTGTTGTTTCCTGCTGGTGGTCCCCTTCCTCCCACTCAATAACGTTGAGATGTTCTTTGAGCTTTGTGATATTAAAGCAACTGAATCAAGAGAATCTGGGGAAATTAAGGGGGAATTCAACGTGCGATGGTGCCTTTGTCTTGTGGCCACGGTGTTGTTGCTCATTGATGACAGCAGAGCAATGATTTGGTACCTCTGACCATCATACGGCGTGCTCCACGGGGTCGTGAAATGAGGACACTGCGAATAAGAGGAACAGATGCTGGTTCATAAGAGGTATGATGTGTTCCTCCTCTGGCTGGTATTATAGAATAAAAAAAAAAGAAGAGAATTCATCTAGTATTTTATCTGAAGCTGATGTCACAGCAGACAGGGGTTTGAAGAGTTGACAATTAAAAGCATCCCTTTCAAAGTACAGCTCGCTGAGCGCTAATCAGAGCTGCCGAGAACCCCTTCATGTCGCTGGAATCCTGCTGCCTGCAGTGCAGCAGGACTCTACACGGGAGATTGATCACTGTAAGCCGGCGCCTGCCTTACAATATCTTTGGACAAATCACAGACTAATTGCTACAGCAAAGCACATGATAATGAACGAAGATGAGAACTGGGGAACGAGCGGTAGAGAAGAGACGGAGAAATGTCAGATTATTAATGATCAGAGCGTGGCTTTGGGACAGTCAGACAGTGGCTGCTTATTAATTGTACACCCACAACCCCAGATACACCCCAACCCCCTCTCCCCCACCCAGAGAGCTAATCTGATCCACCCACCCCTCCACGTGTGATATCCAGTGGTTCCTGACTCTATTTCAAGCTGGCCTTGCCAAGTCTCACCATCATTGTGAGTGTCTATCTGTATATGCATGTTTCTGTGTCGAAGTTTGACTTGACAAGACGTGGTTCCCATGCAAATAGGGGCTCAAGATTTGCTAGGGCAGGTTGAACAGATGTCACAATAGACGGCGGTTCAATCCCGGCTCCTCCAGTCCACGACACTTAACCCCAAATGTCTCCCGAAGGCTGAGCCGTCGGTGTGTGAATGAACATTTCGATTTAGATCCTGGTGGGCAGGTTGGCACCTTGCATGGCAGCCTCTGCCATCAGTGTATGAACGTGTGTGTGAATGTTGACATGCAATGCAAAGAGCTTTGAGTGGTCAGAAGACTAGAAAGGAGCTATATAAAAATGCGAGTCCATTTACCATGATAAAATCACGGAGAACCCCACCTTCACCTGCAGACTTAGAGTTATTATTGTCACTCCCTGCGGGGGTTTAGCTGTGGAGTGACGAGGTCAGAACCTAGACACTGAATATCAACGCTGTGCATATTCCTCGTGAGTTGGTTGTCTGAAATGTCCTTGTTTCATATATTTTTTTCAGTGCTCCGGTATCTTCATACACAAATGTTCCACTTGTGTAACAGCGGCGATGCCTCCTAAATTAATTAATGCAGCTCCGTCCTAACTGTCCTAACCTTCCCTGTCCAAACAAGCTGGTAACCCACCTACAAGAATTTCATTAGTGTTGGCTCTTAAGACTTATAGGCTCCAGCCACACTGCAGCTGAACGTGTCCCAGTTCCCAGTTCCCCTCACATGTGACACAGATCTGATGCTATTTAATCAGCGTGAGCAGCAAAAGAGCTTCACGGAGTTGTATTTTTCTTTCTTTTTTTTTTTATTCCATCTGGACCACACGGATATGTAACACACGGTGCCAAATCTGATCCCCGAGGCAAGTGACCTACATGCGACTTGCATTTGAACGCTCCCAATTATAATTTGTCAGTGTTACCATGACAATAAGTCATTCTTACATCACTCACTTGAGACACCTGGCTTACTTTTGGCAGCTCGGCTGAGCTGGCGTTAAAGGACAAGGAGACAAATCGGTAAAAAGGCAAATGCGCACGAGAAGCTGTCACTTTGAAAAACATTGCAAATATAGAACACAAGTTTCGCCAAATTCAAATTCAACACCTGCCTTCACACTGTAAGCACTTTAACATTCAGTGTGAGTTCCATCATAACACTTTTTCAGAGCTTTTTTACACCCTGACAGGAATAGGAAATATTGGGGAAATACTGGTGTGTGCAGCAGTGAATACATCTGTGAGCAGGAGAATTTGTGTGTATGACCATATGTGTCTACAACACAGCCAGTGTAAGGCAGTCAGCCAAGCTAAGGCAGTGCTCAGCCCACAGCAGCTGTTTGGCAAACAAGCAAAATGCCACCGCGAAGCAAATAAATAATCCATGCCTTTAATTAGCACCCCCTACTACCAGCACCACCTCCTCCTCTTGATCGCTCGCCTTTTTTTGATGTCAAGGGCCGGAGACAGGATTTAGTTTTCAAAGGGAATACGAGAGCCGCCACCTCTGTAGTTCAAGGGTGATCATAACCAAAAGGCCTTAGCCTCTTCTGTTCGAGCGTGTTTGGATCCAAATGGAAGGAAAAATGGGGGTCGGCAGTTGTCGAGTGCAGCAGAGGCGAGGCGAGGCGGGAGGCGACAACAGCCCTGGGAAAAAGACTTTGTAAATAATTTCAGTTGACAGCCTTTGTGAGGGACAAGTGATGGTTCGACGTTTTTATTGTGACAATGACACTGCGATACTGATGCTGCTGTGCGTTTGTAACTGAAAAGCCAAGCCAGTGTCAGGGTTATTAATGACTGCAACAATGAGACAAGGTGAAATATGACACATCTTGAGGGGAGTTGTTGCAGCCGTGGGAAGTTTTAAACTGAAACATATGTGTCTGGCAGCTCAACACATTAAGGGGACAATCAGAGGAAAGTGAGCTAAACTTCTCAACTAACCTTTTTAAAATAATTTTGATTTAGTAAATATGAATGTATCACATTCCACAGGGGTTGTGCCTTCTGCGTTTAAAACTGCAAATATAACACTCTGCCTCAAAAGGCCAACTCTACATCCACATATTCATTATAACTTCAATTTCTCATCCATTTTTTCTCTTTGAAATGTTTCATAGCACAACGTATATTAGCCAACCAACTGCTACGCGACCTTTTTTGACCTTTCACTTCACAGCTCTCTTAAACCTCTTCTACCTTAGTGCTAATCAATCTAGTTTTTGCCGCCGACTCATTTCTCATCACTCAGCTTTAAAGGAGTACTCCACAGATTTAGCATTACACTCCTGGAACATTGTCAGACTCACAATGGACGGTTTAACCTCTTCCTCTCCTTGAGGGCGCCGGCGCACTCGGCAGACTTTACTGTTTTCAGAGGCTGTAACGTCAGAGGCTGTAACGTCAGCATGCTAACATGCTCACAATGACTATGTTAATATGCTGATGTTAAGCAGGTATGTTGACTATCTTAGTTTAACATGTTAGCATGCTAACATTTGATACATTACCATAAAAGTCAAGTACAGCTGAGGCTGAGGCTGAATGTCATTAGTTCTGCAGGTATTTGTTCATAAACCAAAGTGCTGGATCACTTTAAATTTGACCTGATAATAGATGAAAAGTTAGAGGGTCACCAAAGTCATTACAGTTCATCTCCTTTTACCAAACTTTCTGACTGAAATTCTAATTCTAATTCTTAATTCTTAATTCTCATTCCCAAGGCAACAAATACCGAGGCTTTGTCAAGGCGGTCGGCTTGCGATACCCCCGCACAAGGCATCCTTCAGCGTCGGTATGAGACGCACTGGGCTTTCCATTAACTATAATGTAAACCCATCTGCTGCAATCTTAAATGCTCAGAGAAAATGTGCCGGGGGTGACTGTGTTGACGTAGTTTAAATAGCAAAAGAGACATATAGGGCGGGTGGGAGGAGAGGTGGATGGGTCCAACAAACACAAGGCTTTCATCGAGGAGACCGCTCGTGTCGCGTGTGTTAAGTTTCACTTTCACGTTACGATCAGCTGTTCATTCATGTCCCGCGTTCACAACGTTCAGTTTCATTTTCACTTTACAAGCATAGCAGTTTCAAGCCCAACCATGTAGTTCTTTCCTAAACCTAACTATGGTGGTTTTGTTGCGGCAGTATGTGACGAGTTGGGATCAGAACGTGTTGAAATAAATGGTGCTCCTCACTGGTGTTTTGACTGATTTTTATTTTAAGTTGGCCATGTTGTCAACTGGCTTTTTACCTCTGAGGCAAACTGGGTCTTCTCTGGTATACCAGCCTCCTCATTTTTCAAGCTACCCCTCCCCCTA